>JZKD02S1910757.1:0-13960 GCA_000966675.3 Picea glauca
ATCTTTGCAAGTCTTCTGTCGGAGGCTTCCAGGAGTTTTGTGTCAACTTTGAGAAAACGCCCTAGGGATGCTCCAATCCGTTCAAGGGATTGCAGGTTCCAAAATTGGAGCGGGAGGCCTGGGAGAAGAACCCAGAGGTGACGAAGACCAAAGGTTTCCGATGTCGGATTGAATCCCAGCCGCCATCGTTTCAACATGAGGCTACCTTCGTCAATGGTCCAGAAACCTTCCAGAATTATTTCCAGAATTATTTGTAATTGGATCTAACTCTGTTAATAATTGAACATTTAATTTTATAGAATTATTGCTACATAGCATAGATAATAGACTGTATATATTTAGTTCATATTTGTTTATTAGTTTTCTTTAATTTTTGTTTTCTTTAGATTAGTTCCTTAGTGTAGTTTTCTTTCGTTTTCCTAGGACTTAGATCGGCCAACGGAGCCGCTAAACCTGTCAGGGTGGATCATCCCAAACGACTTGGGTTATTTAGACAACCCCGGACCGGATCCACTCTTCCAGTTGGCGAGCGTTCATTTTCGCCCGTCAACACTTGCTAAGAGGGAGTGTTGAAGTTTGAGTAGCTTCGAAAGATATTCTTATTATATTAATATTGTATTAGACCAAAACAAAACCCTAAAGAATAGTATTATGTTATATTTGTAAAGTCGGCCCTATTGTGTCTTTGTAAAATTCGTCCCTATTGTGCCTTGGAAAAAGTCAATTGTAAATTAGAAAGGGTAAAGTGTACAATTCGGCCCTAACCTAATTCTAGGTAGATCAACTTGTATTTATAAGAGGCTAGGTGCCTCACTTGAAGAACACACAACACAAACTCTCTCACACAAGAAAAAGTGTGCAAGTCTGAAAAGGAGACACAACTACAGAGGAAGGGTGTTATGGTAAAGGTTTTGGTTATCTTCTGGAGGACTATCTTGGTCTAGTGGTGTGCTACCCTATTCTGGTTAGGTTTTATGGTCTATCTTCTTATTATCTTCTATGTTGTGAGATCTCTCTTGAGAGAGACATTGTACTTGTTGACGAATCTATATCAAAGAAGATTTGTTGGGTTTTCTCCCCCACAAGGGTTTCCCAAGATAAATATATCTTTCAATTATCCTTATGCATGCAATGATTGTTTTAATAGTATAAAGTTAAAGAATATTGAATACACTTAACTGCGTAAGAGAAAATTTAACACAATCTACCATTACAAAAACTACTAGTACTCAATCCACTAGTATGTCGAAAGAATATTGGGAAAAGTTGGATATAAGAGCAAGGAGTACGATTCAACTCTACCTAGTAGATCCAGTGTTATTGAATGTGTTGGGAGAATCTACAACCAAGGAACTATGGGAAAAGTTGAGGAATTTGTATCAGTCGAAGTCCATGGTAAGCAAGTTGTTTCTTCGAAAGAAGTGTCATCTTAGGATGGAAGATGGAGATAGTATGACAGAGCATCTAAATTCCTTCAATACTATGGTAATTCAACTTGGATATTCTAATATTACGCTTGCAGAAGAAGTTAAGTGTATTTCTTTGTTATGTCCTTTTTCAGAGTCCTGGGATAATCTGTTTGTAGAAATTAGTAGTACCACTCAATATGCATTGAAGTATGAGGATGTAGTTTCATTCTTGTTATCAGAAGAGATGAGGCAGAAAGGCATGGATAGTCATAGAACATATGATTTACCTGTAACAGTTCATCCCCAAGATAGGAATACAAATAATTCTTCGAGGGGGGCCGGGGGGAGATCTAAATCTAAAGGTAGATATTAATCCCCAGGAAAATCTTTGAGGAAATGTTGGGATTGTGGTAAAGATGGGAATTATAAGAAATATTGCAAGTCTAAGAAAGTTGATAAAGAAAAGGGATATGATGATGCCTCTTCCACATAGGTGAAAACCTCCATAGAAGAAGGAGGTGATGTTTACCTGGAATCTACTGGAACACATGCATATCGTGATGTATGGTTAATCAACATAGGTGCGTCATTTCATATGACTCCTCACAGGGAGTGGTTCAGTGAATATTAAAAGTATGATGGTGGTGATGTCTTCCTAGGAAATGACTCAACAACCAAAACCATAGGACATGGAAGGGTTAAGTTTTTGTTGAAAGAAGGAAGGATTGGAACTCTCCCCGAGTTCTACACATTCCATATCTAGCTAGGAGTCTAATATCTGTAAGTAAGTTGGATTATGCGGGTGTGGATACTCTATTGCGAAAGGGAACTTACAAGATGGTCAGAGGAGCAATGGTGTTGATGAGGGGAGTTCGATGTGGAACTATGTACAAGTTGTTGGGAAGCACTTATACTGATGGGTGTAACATTTATGTTGTCCTTGAGTAGAGAAATAAAGAAGACAATATCCGTACTGTCCTTGGAAAGAATACCATGTTATGGCATCAAAGACTGGGACATATTGGAGAAAAGGGCCTTCAAACACTACACAATAAAGGTATGGTTGAAGGTATGTCTAATTGCATCCTGGATTTTGATTTTTGTGAACATTGCATATATGGTAAACATAATCGAGTAAGATTCTATTCTAGTGCTACAAGAGAAAAGGGGATCTTATAGTTAATACACAGTGATGTGTTTGGACCTGTGTATGTTTCATCACTAGGTAAATTTGTGTATTATGTTTCATTCATAGATTATTTCTCAAAGAATACATGGATTTATTTTCTTAGGAAGGAATATGAGGTATTTGATGAATTTAAAGAGTTTAAGGCTCTGGTAGAAAATTGGAAAGAAATAAAATAAAGGTGTTGAGGACATATAGTGGTGGAGAATGTTATGGGAATAAATTCAAAGAGTTATGTAAGAAGTGTGGTATAGCAAGGTAAAAGACTACTCCATACACACCTCAACAAAATGAGGTTGTAGAAAGGGTGAACTAGACATTGATGGAAAAAACAAGGAGCATGCTCAATGGTGTCGATTTAGGATAAGAATTTTGGGCAGAGGCAGTGGGTATTGCATGTTACCTAGTAAATAGATCAGCCTTATCAACGTTGGTGGAAAAAAATCCGCATGAAGTATGGACTAGTAAGAAACCCTCTCTTAAACATCTCAGAGTGTTTGGTTGTGATGCTTATGTACATGTTCCAAAGGAAAATAGGAGTAAGCTAGATAATAAAATCAAAAAATGCATCTTTATTGGTTATAAAGATGGTATGAAATGTTATAAGCTTTGGAATCCATAAACTAAGAAGATTTTTTGGAGTCGAGATGTTCTTAGAGAGGTTAAAGATGGCCCCAAACAGAAATTCCTACCAAGGAAAGAAGAACTTGAGAAAATATAGTTTGATTTGGATGATGTAAAATATGAATCAATGGAAAAATATGAATAAGAAGAAGAAGACCCTCATACTCCATTATTGAGGAGATCAATGAGGGAAAGAAGGCAACCAGAAAGGTATAGTTCACCTAATTGTCATGTTAATTTTGCTTTATCTATTATTGATGATGATCTTAGAGATATCGGGGAAGCAATGAATTCAGAGAATAGTAAACTCTAGAAGAAGGTCATGGTTGAAGAGATGGATGCCTTGGATAAAAAAGAGGCATGGGATCTAGTTGAGTTTCCAACTAGAAGAAATGTCATTGATAGAAAATGGGTGTTTAAGAAGAAGTTGAATGTAGAAGGTAAAGTGGAGAAATGCAAAGCTCAATTACTAGCAAAAGGTTATTCTCGAGTATATTGAATTGACTTTGGTGAAATTTTTTATCATGTTCTAAGTTAACTTCTATTAGATTTCTTTTATTTGTTGTTGTTGCTTTTGATTTTGAAGTAGAACAGATGGATGTGAAGACAACATTCCTACATGGGTATCTGGAAGAAGAAATCTACATGAAGCAACCAGAAGGATTTGCAATGAAGGGAAATAAAGAGCTAGTTTGTAAGCTAAAGAAGTCACTATATGGTCTGAAGCAATCACCTAGGATGTGCTACCAAAATTTTGACACTTACATCCTTGGACTGGGATTTGTGAGAATCAGGGTTGATCACTGTGTATATTCCAAGCATGTCGGTAATCACTTCATTTATGTAATGTTGTATGTCAATGACATGTTGCTAGTAGGAAATAACATGGATGTTATCAAGGAGGTGAAATCACAACTATCCTCCAAATTTGAAATGAAGGATCTCAGTGTTGCTAAATTCATGTTGGGAATGGAGATTAAAAGAGATTGTGCAAACAAGAAACTCTCGTTGAATCAGAGAAAATATGTTGATATGATATTGTAGAGGTTTAATATGCAGGAAAGTAAACCAATCAAGGTTCCTATTCATGTAGGTGTACCAAGACAATGTACCAATGTATCAAGACACATTTCCCAGATCAATGTATCCGCAGATCAATGTACCAAGACACATGAAGTGGAAGAAGACATTTCCCATGTTCCATATGCCAGTGCGGTTGGAAGTTTGATGTATGCAATGGTTTGTACTAGACTATACATTTCACATGCAGTGGGAGTTTTGAGCAGGTATATGTCAAAAATAGGGAAGGGGCATTGGACAACAATAAAGTGGGTTTTCAGGTATTTGTGTGGCACTTCTAGCCATGGATTGTGCTACCAAAGAAGACCAGGATTGGAAAAAGTGTTGGACATACATGGGATTGTTGATGCAGACTGGGTTGGAGATCTGAGTCGTAGAAGCTGAATTACATGGCAACCACTCATGCATTCAAGGAAGCGATATGGTTACAGAGATTGTGTTCAAGTATTGAGTTGCTACAACAAGTAGTAAGATTATATTGTGACAATCAGAGTGCATTTTTCTTAGCAAATAACCTAGTTTATTATTCAAAGACATAGTATATTGATGTTCAGTATCACTTTGTGAGATACATGGTTGAAGATAAGAAGGTGTTGCTAGAGAAGGTTGACACTTTGAAGAATGTTGAATATTCATTAACAAAGTCGGTGAGCTTCGAGAAGTACTCCTGGTGTAGAGAAACAATGGGCATTGATGCCCTAGATTGTTGACTATGTAATCCTGTGACCCATGTTTGCAAAGAAAACAACAAGTGGGAGAATGTTGGGTAGGTGCTATATTATTTGATAGAAATCCCTAGGAAAATCTTTGAGGAAATGTTGGGAATGTGGTAAAGATGGGCATTATAAGAAATATTGCAAGTCTAAGAAAGTTGATAAAGCAAAGGGATACGATGATGCCTCTTCCACAGAGGTGAAAACCTCCACAGAAAAAGGAGGTGATGTTTACCTGGCATCTATAGGAATACATGCATATCGTGATGTATGGTTGATCAACATAGGTGCATCATTTCATATGACTCCTCATAGGGAGTGGTTCAATGAATATTAAAAGTATGATGGTGGTGATGTCTTCCTAGGAAATGACTCAACAACCAAAACCATGGGACATGGAAGGGTTAAGTTTTTATTGAAAGACGGAAGGATTGAAACTCTCCCTGAGTTCTGCACATTCCATATCTATCCGGGAGTCTAATATATGTAAGTAAGTTGGATTATGCAGGTGTGGATACTTTATTGGGAAAGGGAACTTACAAGATGGTTAGAGGAGCAATGGTGTTGATGAGGGGAGTTCGATGTGGAACTATGTACAAGTTGTTGGGAAGCATTTATATTGATGGGTGTAACAATTATGTTTTCCTTGAGTAGAGAAATAAAGAAGACAATATAGATATTGTCATTGGAAAGAATACCATGCTATGGAATCAAAGACTGGGACATATTGGAGAAAAGGGCCTTCGAACACTACACAATAAATGTATGGTTGAAGGTATGTCTAATTGCATCTTGGATTTTGATTTTTGTGAACATTGCATATATGGTAAACATAATCGAGTAAGATTCTCATCTGGTGCTACAAGAGAAAAGGGGATCTTAGAGTTGATACACGGTGATGTGTTTGGACCTGTGTATGTTCCATCACTAGGTAAATTTGTGTATTATGTTTCATTCATAGATGATTTCTCAAAGAATACATGGATTTATTTTCTTAGGAATGAATCTAAGGTATTTGATGAATTTAAATAGTTTAAGGCTCTGGTAGAAAATCAGAAAGAAATAAAATAAAGGTGTTGAGGACATATAGTGGTGGAGAATTTTATGGGAATAAATTCAAAGAGTTGTGTAAGAAGTGTGGTATAGAAAGGTAAAAGAATACTCCATACACACCTCAATAGAATGGGGTTGCAGAAAGGGTGAACAAGATGTTGATGGAAAAAACAAGGAGCATGCTCAGTGGTGCCGAGTTAGGACAATAATTTTGGGCAGAGGCAGTGGGTATTGCATGTTACCTAGTAAACATATCACCCTTATCAACGTTGGTGGAAAAAACTCTGCATGAAGTATGGACTGGTAATAAACCCTCTCTTAAACATCTTAAAGTGTTTGGTTGTGATGCTTATGTACATGTTCCAAAGGAAAATAGGAGTAAGCTAGATAATAAAATCGAAAAATGCATATCTATTGGTTATACAGATGGTATGAAAGGTTATAAGTTTTGGAACCCATAAACTAAGAAGATTGTTTGGAGTCGGGATGTTGTTTTTAGAGAGATTAAAGATGGCCCCAAACTTGAGAAAACAGAGTTTGAGTTGGATGATGTAAAATATGAATCAATGGAAGAAGATGAATAATAAGAAGATGACCCTCATATTCCAGTATTGAGGAGATCAATGAGGGAAAGAAGGCAAGCAGAAAGATATAGTCCACCTAATTTTCATGTTAATTTTGCTTTATCTATTATTGATGATGATCCTAGAACTGTCGGGGAAGCAATTAATTCAGAGGATAGTAAACTCTGGAAGAAGGTCGTGGTTGAAGAGATGGATGCCTTGGATAAGAATAAGGCATGGGATCTAGTTGAGTTTCCAATTGGAAGAAATTTCATTGGTAGAAAATGGGTGTTTAAGAAGAAGTTGAATGTAGAAGGTAAAGTGGATAAATACAAAGCTCAATTACTAGCAAAAGGTTGTTCCCAAGTATAGGGAATTGACTTTGATGAAATTTTTTCTCATGTTTCTAAGTTAACTTCTATTATATTTCTTTTATCTATTATTGTTGCTTTTGATTTTGAGGTAGAACGGATGGATGTGAAGACAACATTCCTACATGGGGATCTGGAAGAAGAAATCTACATGAAGCAACTAGAAGGATTTGCAGTGAAGGGAAATAAATAGCTAGTTTGTAAGCTAAACAAGTCACTATATGGCTTGAAGCAATCACCTAGGATGTGGTACCAAAATTTTGACACTTACATCCTTGGACTGGGATTTGTGAGAATCATGGATGATCACTGTGTATATTTCAAGCATGTCGGTAATCACTTCATTTTTGTAGTGTTGTATGTCAATGACATATTGCTGGTAGGAAATAACATGAATGTTATCAAGGAGGTGAAATCACAACTATCCTCCAAATTTGACATGAAGGATTTCAATGCTGCTAAATTCATGTTGGGAATGGAGATTAAAAGAGATTGTGCAAACATGAAATTCTGGTTGAATCAGAGAAAATATGTTGAGATGATATTGCAAAGGTTTAATATGTAGGAAAGTAAACCAATCAAGGTTCCTATTCATGTAGGTGTAAATTTATCGGCAGATCGATGTACCAAGACACAGGAAGTGGAAGAAGACATTTCCCATGTTCCATATACTAGTGCAGTTGGCAGTTTGATGTATGCAATGGTTTGTACTAGACTGTACATTACACATGCAGTGGGAGTTTTGAGTAGGTATATGTCAAAACTAGAGAAGGAGCATTGTACAACAATAAAGTGGGTTTTTAGGTATTTGCGTGGCATTTATAGCTATGGATTGTGTTACCAAGGAAGACCGGGATTGGAAAAAGTGTTGGACATACATGGGCTTGTTGATGCAGACTGGGCTAGAGATCTGAGTCATAGAAGCTGAATACATGGTAGCCACTCATGCATTCAAAGAAACAGTATGGTTACCAAGATTGTGTTCAAGTATTGAGTTGGTACAACAAGTAGTAAGATTATATTGTGACAATCAGAATGCAATTTTCTTGGCAAAGAACCTAGTTTATCATTCAAAGACAGAGTATATTGATGCTCAGTATCACTTTGTGAGAGACGTGGTTGAAGATAAGAAGGTGTTGCTAGACAAGGTTGGCACTTTGAAGAATGTTGCATATTCATTAACAAAGTCGATGAGCTTCAAGAAGTTCTCTCGATGTAGAGAAGCAATGGGCATTGTTGCCCTATATTGTTGAATATTTAATCATGTGACCCCTTGTATGCAAAGAAAACAACAAGTGAGAGAATGTTGGGTAGGTGTTATATTCTTTGCATGTGTGTGTGGGGGCGTGCGTCAGATTTGATGACTGTGTTCAATGATCCCTCCCTAGTAGTGTTGTTTGTGTTGTGTGCATTGGGTGATTTCCTAGGGGGGTCCTAGGATTGGCTCCCCTAGTTATGCAGAGCTGACAGGGTTTGGAGTAGCGCTTCAAAATTGTTTTTTGGGCGTTTTTTTTCTATTTTTAATGATTTTCTAAATTAATCATGGATTAAGGGATTATGGTTTTGGTATCTGCGGAATATCTAAAATATTGTGTATATATATTGTATTGTGAATGGTGAAATTAATACAATGAAGAATTGAGAGGTGTGGCACCAAGGAAGATTGGTTTTCTCCTGGTTAAGGGTTTCCAACGTAAATCTCTATGTACTATGTGTATGAGCCATTGATTAATTTGTGTTTTGTTTAATAATATGTATGCATTGCTTTACTTCACAGGTTTAAAACTTACACATTTATCCCCATATATTCCCCCCCTTGGGTTCATATCATATACATTTAACCCCATATATGCTCCCCTTGGGTTATAAAAACCATCCCTGAACTTGACTTAGCTGGATTTGCTTCCTTACACGAGTCTTCCTAGGATTCTTGTCTCTTCCAACAACCTTTCTTGAGATGCCTTGATTTATTGCAGTACCAACATTTTAGCTTACTCTTCTTTCCATTTGGCTTGGATCTAGATGTACCTCTTCTCCCCTCTTTCTCTTGATTGACCTCTAGGCACCATTGCTTATGGTGTGGAGGTTTCTATATTGGATTTCCTCCTCACCTCCTCAGACAACAAAGCTTCTACAACAAAGTTATATTCAAGAGTATTAGTTGTACTAAAGCTAATGGAAATGACTAAATGATCCCAAGACTCAGGCAATGAACACAACAATGTCTGATGATGATGTAAAATATGAATGATGATGAGTTGGATGATGTAAAATATGAATCAATGGAAGAAGATGAATAAGAAGAAGAAGACCCTCATACTCCAGTATTGAGGAGATCAATGAGGAAAAGAAGGCAAGCAGAAAGGTATAGTCCACCTAATTTTCATGTTAATTTTGCTTTATCTATTATTGATGGTGATCCTAGAACTCTTGGGGAAGCAATTAATTCAGAGGATAGTAAACTCTGGAAGAAGGTCGTGGTTGAAGAGATGGATGCCTTGGATAAGAATAAGACATGGGATCTAGTTGAGTTTCCAACTGGAAGAAATTCCATTGGTAGAAAATGGGTGTTTAAGAAGAAGTTGAATGTAAAAGGTAAAGTGGAGAAATACAAAGCTCAATTACTAGCAAAAGGTTATTTCCGAGTATAGGGAATTGACTTTGGTGAAATTTTTTCTCATGTTTCTAAGTTAACTTCTATTAGATTTCTTTTATCTATTATTGTTTCTTTTGATTTTGAAGTAGAATGGATGGATGTGAAGACAACATTCCTACATGGGGATCTGGAAGAAGAAATCTACATGAAGCAACTAGAAGGATTTGCAGTGAAGGGAAATAAATAGCTAGTTTGTAAGCTAAAGAAGTCACTATATGGTCTGAAGCAATCACCTAGGATGTGGGACCAAAATTTTGACACTTACATCCTTGGACTGGGATTTGTGAGAATCATGGATGATCATTGTGTATATTCCAAGCATGTCAGTAATCACTTCATTTTTGTAGTGTTGTATGTCAATGACATATTGCTGGTAGGAAATAACATGAATGTTATCAAGGAGGTGAAATCACAATTATCCTCCAAATTTGACATGAATGATCTCAATGCTGCTAAATTCCTGTTGGGAATGGAGATTAAAAGAGATTGTGCAAACATGAAATTTTGGTTGAATCAGAGAAAATATGTTGAGATGATATTGTAGAGGTTTAATATGCAGGAAAGTAAACCAATCAAGGTTCATATTCATGTAGGTGTAAATTAATCCGCAGATCAATGTACCAAGACATAGGAAGTGGAAGAAGACATTTCCCATGTTCCATATACTAGTGCGGTTGGCAGTTTGATGTATGCAATGGTTTGTACTAGACCGTACATTACACATGCAGTGGGAGTTTTGAGCAGGTATATGTCAAAACTAGGGAATGAGCATTGGACAACAATAAAGTGGGTTTTTAGGTATTTGTGTGGCACTTCTAGCTATGGATTGTGTTACCAAGGAAGACCGGGATTGGAAAAAGTGTTGGACATACATGGGCTTGTTGATGCAGACTGGGCTGGAGATCTGAGTCATAGAAGTTGAATACATTGTAGCCACTCATGCATTCAAGGAAATAGTATGATTACTAAGATTGTGCTCAAGTATTGGGTTGGTTCAACAAGCAGTAAGATTATATTGTGACAATTAGAGTGCAATTTTCTTGGCAAAGAACCTAGTTTATCATTCAAAGATAGAGTATATTGATGTTCAATATCACTTTGTGAGAGACGTGGTTGAAGATAAGAAGGTGTTGCTAGACAAGGTTGACACTTTGAAGAATGTTGCATATTCATTAACAAAGTCGGTGAGCTTCGAGAAGTTCTCATGATGTAGAGAAACAATGGGCATTGCTGCCCTATATTGTTGACTATTTAATCATGTGACCCCTTGTATGCAAAGAAAACAACAAGTGGGAGAATGTTGGGTAGGTGTTATATTCTTTGCATGTGTGTGGGGGGGCGTGCGTCAGATTTGATAACTGTGTTCGATGATCCCTCCCTAGTAGTGTTGTTTGTGTTGTGTGCATTGGGTGCTTTCCTAGGGGGGTCCTAGGATTGGCTACCCTAGTTATGCAGAGCTGACAGGGTTTGGAGTAGCGCTTCAAAATTGTTTTTTGGGCGGTTTTTTCTATTTTTAATGGTTTTCTAAATTAATCATGGATTAAGGGATTAGGGTTTTGGTATTTGCGGAATACCTAAAATATTGTGTATATATTGTATTGTGAATGGTGAAATTAATACAATGAAGAATTGAGAGGTGTGGCACCAAGGAAGACTGGTTTTCTCCTGGTTAAGGGTTTCCAACGTAAATCTCTGTGTACTATGTGTATAAGTCATTGATTAATTTATGTTTTGTTTAATAATATGTGTGCATTGCTTTACTTCACAAGTTTAAAACTTACACATTTAGCCCCATATATTCCCCCCCTTGGGTTCATATCATATACATTTAACCCCATATATGCTCCCCTTGGATCATAACAACCATCCTTGAACTTGACTCGGCTGGATTTGCTTGCTTACACGAGTCTTCCTAGGATTCTTGTCTCTTCCAATAATCTTTCTTGAGATGCCTTGATTTATTGCATTACCAACATTTTAGCTTACTCTTCTTTCCATTTGACTTGGATCTGGATGTACCTCTTCTCCCCTCTTTCTCTTGATTGACCTCTAGCCACCATTGCTTATGGTGTGGAGGTTTCTATATTGGATTTCCTCCTCACCGCCTCAGACAACAAAGCTTCTACAACAAAGTTATATTCAAGAGTATAAGTTGTACTAAAGCTAATGGAAATGACTAAATGATCCCAAGACTCAGGCAACGAACACAACAATGTCACTGGCTTATCTTCCTCATTGATTTTTATATTCATACTAGTTAACTATCATATGAGAGTATTAAATACATTTAAATGATCAACAAGTTTGGTACCTTCTTTTAACCGTAGACTGTACAGTTGCCTCTTCAAGTAGATTTGGTTGGTTTAAGGATTTCATCATATAGAGGCTTTCCATTCTACTCCTAAGCCTGTTGTTGTTTCCTCTTCAAAGATATTGAAGATGACATCGTCTGCCAAACACATCTGATTGGTGTTGAGAGCCCTGACATCGAGATCTTCCCAATCATCATATGTCATACCCATTGGCTTCTTTCTATTGCCATCCAATGCTTTGTGCAATCCTTGTTGCACCAACAAATCCCGCACCTTGAGCTTCCACAACTCGAAGTTGTTCTTTCCATTAAATTTCCCCATCTTGAACCTTGTGTCTATCAATTTTATCATTCTCCACAAACAAACAAAAATAAATAAACTTTTTTTTTTTTTTAAATTAAAACTTTTGAAAATATGTACCTTCACCAAAATCCTACCCCCACTAACCAAAAAGAGTTTATTCTCTCGAGGAAATTGAACATAATTTGAAAATTTATGCAGACTTCTACTTAGCTCTTTCAGTTCCTTTGGCCCTCTTCACAGATCGACTGACTCTACTTCTCTACTCAGAGTCTCCTTATTTATGTAATTAATTAGTTCCTTTGGCCCTCTTCACAGATCGACTGACTCTACTTCTCTACTCAGAGTCTCCTTATTTATGTAATTAATTAGTGAATCAACAATTAACCAAAGAAATATAGGAATGCTCGCTGGCTGTATGACTTGGTTAGTGGAGGAAAGCGTGAGCGTGCTTCCATCTGGAAGTTTACTTATAAAGAAAGGGCAAAGGAATCATTGAGTGGGCCGGTGTTTGCCCTACTATTATTGGTCCTCCCACTATGAGCATACTGCGAACGGTCCCCCAACAGGAGAAGAGGTGGTGACCCACCATTATCTACTTCCTAAAGCATAAGAAATGTGATTCACCAATTATTGTTATAAGTACTTCAATAATGTTACACGTTTTAATAAGTGACCACTAATTTAATAAGAAGTTGCACGTGAAGTATGATAAAAATGAATTGTCAATCAATCAATGAAGCCACATAATAAGAATTTAGATGTGTGTGGAAATATGATACTTGACCTTCATACACTAATTATTTTAATCCATATAATAAACAACAATTAACGTTGGGAATGGCCTTGTTACCCTTTGACAAGGAAAGGAGATATTGCGCACTTTGTCCCTTTAATGATTACGATAGATTAACAAAACTTTCTATTTAAGTAAGGTTTCCACTAGTGGAAAGGAAGGAAGAAACATAATGCATTGATTGATTATAGATTATAAAGTGAATCGATTTTGAAGGCGAAAATAGATGATGTATCATTTGGCATTATTGGATCATAATGTCAAATTATGAAAGTATGTTACATCAATCCCTTTATGGAAGAATGATAAAGTCCTTCAATCCCTTTATGGGAGTTGTGATTACTATAATGAGAAAAAAAAAAGAAAAGGAAATGGGTTTGGGTGGAGGAGAGGGATGGTAGTTAATCAACATATCTAACTCTACCTTCATCATGTCATCTTTATTTTAGAAACATAGTATAATCAGAGATAATGACAATCAAATAAACTAAAGTAGTGAAACAAAGAGAGAACTTACTAGAATTATTTAAGAGAGCAAAATTTAGACCTTATCGGTGTCTAAGTCTAATAATGTGTGTTTCACCTTCTACATTATGGTAGTTCCATCATCAACTGAGGTCACCTGCACTATATGAGACGAGGTGGTCTAGCTATGAGGGTCGGAGTACAATCTCACATACCTTGAGTGACTCCACATACGAAGGAGCCCAGGTGGGCTTGCATACAGGTGTCTTTTAGGCTCCTATAAAACTTCCATGTTAGACACCTCATCCAGGGAGAAGAAATATAATTTTAAATAAGTGATTTCAAATTTAATTAATAATAGTTAAGATGTAAATTTTGTATTTAGATATTATTAAATGTAATTAAGATTAATTAAAAACTATCAAAATTTAT
>JZKD02S1910757.1:36078-53299 GCA_000966675.3 Picea glauca
TGATCTGCGGATACATTGATCTGGGAAATGTGTCTTGATACATTGGTACATTGTCTTGGTACACCTACATGAATAGGAACCTTGATTGGTTTACTTTCCTGCATATTAAACCTCTGCAATATCATCGCAACATATTTTCTTTGATTCAGCCAGAGTTTCTTGTTTGCACAATCTCTTTTAATCTCCATTCCCAACATGAATTTAGCAACACTGAGATCCTTCATGTCAAATTTGGAGGATAGTTGTGATTTCACCTCCTTGATAACATCCATGTTATTTCCTACCAGCAACATGTCATTGACATACAACACTACATAAATGAAGTGATTACCGACATGCTTGGAATATATACAGTGATCAACCCTGATTCTCACAAATCCTAGTTCAAGGATGTAAGTGTCAAAATTTTGGTACCATCCTAGGTGATTGCTTCAGACCATATAGTGACTTCTTTAGCTTACAAACTAGCTCTTTATTTCCCTTCATTGCAAATCCTTCTGGTTGCTTCATGTAGATTTCTTCTTCCAGATACCCATGTAGGAATGTTGTCTTCACATCCATCTGTTCTACTTCAAAATCAAAAGAAACAACAATAGATAAAAGAAATCTAATAGAAGTTAACTTAGAAACATGAGAAAAAATTTCACCAAAGTCAATTCCCTATACTCGGGAAGAACCTTTTGCTAGTAATTGAGCTTTGCATTTCTCCACTTTACCTTCTACATTCAACTTCTTCTTAAACACCCATTTTCTACCAATTACATTTCTTCCAGTTGGAAACTCAACTAGATCCCATGCCTCATTCTTATCCAAGGCATCCATATCTTCAACCATGACCTTCTTCTAGAGTTTACTATCCTCTGAATTCATTGCTTCCCCGACAGTTCTAGGATCATCATCAATAATAGATAAAGAAAAATTTACATGAAAATTAGGTGAACTATACCTTTCTGGTTTCCTTCTTTCCCTTATTGATCTCCTCAATAATGGAGTATGAGGGTCTTCTTCTTCTTATTCATCTTTTTCCATTGATTCATATTTTACATCATCCAACTCAAACTATCTTTTCTCAAGTTCTTCTTTCCTTGGTAGGAATTTCTGTTTGGGGCCATCTTTAACCTCTCTAAAAACAACATCCCAACTCCAAACAATCTTCTTAGTTTATGGATTCCAAAGCTTATAACATTTCATACCATCTTTATAACCAATAAATATGCATTTTTCGATTTTATTATCTAGCTTACTCCTATTTTCCTTTGGAACATGTACATAAACATCACAACCAGACACTTTGAGATCTTTAAGAGAGGGTTTCTTACCAGTCCATACTTCATATAGATTTTTTTCCACCAACGTTGATAAAGGTGATCTATTTACTAGGTAACATACAATACCCACTGCCTCTGCCCAAAATTCTTGTCCTAAATCGACACCACTGAGCATGCTCCTTGTTTTTTCCATGAAAGTCTTGTTCACCCTTTTTGCAACCCCATTTTGTTGAGGTGTGTATGGAGTAGTCTTTTACCTTGATATACCACACTTCTTACATAACTCTTTGAATTTATTCCCATAACATTCTCCATCACTATATGTCCTCAACACCTTTATTTTATTTCTTTCCAATTTTCTACCAGAGCCTTAAACTCTTTAAATTCATCAAATACCTCATATTCCTTCCTAAGAAAATAAATCCATTTATTCTTTGAGAAATAATCTATGAATGAAACATAATACACAAATTTACCTAGTGATGAAACATACACAGGTCCAAACACATCATTGTGTATTAACTATAAGATCCCCTTTTCTCTTGTAGAACCAGATGAGAATCTTACTCGATTATGTTTACCATTTATGCAATGTTCACAAAAATCAAAATCCAGGATGCAATTAGACATACCTTCAAACATACCTTTATTGTGTAGTGTTCGAAGGCCCTTTTCTCCAATATGTCCCAGTCTTTGATGCCATAGCATGGTATTCTTTCCAAGTATAGTATGGATATTGTCTTCTTTATTTCTCTACTCAAGGACAACATAAATGTTACACCCATCAGTATAAGTGCTTCCCAACAACTTGTACATAGTTCCACATCGAACGCCCCTCATCAACACCATTGCTCCTCTGACCATCTTGTAAGTTCCCTTTCCCAATAAAGTATCCACACCTGCATAATCCAACTTACTTACAGATATTAGACTCCTGGCTAGATATGGAATGTGCATAACTCGGGGAGAGTTCCAATCCTTCCATCTTTCAACAAAAACTTAACCCTTCCATGTCCCATGGTTTTGGTTGTTGAGTCATTTCCTAGGAAGACATCACCACCATCATACTTTTAATATTCACTGAACCACTCCCTATGAGGAGTCATATGAAATTACACACCTATGTTGATCAAACATACATAACGATATGCATGTGTTCTGGTAGATGCCAGGTAAACATCACTTCCTTCTTCTATGGAGGTTTTCACCTATGTGGAAGATGCATCATCATATCCCTTTGCTTTATCAACTTTCTTAGACTTTCAATATTTCTTATAATTCCCATATTTACCACAATCCCAACATTTCCTCAAAGATTTTCCTGGGGATTAATATCTACCTTTAGATTTAGATCCCCCCCCCCAAAGAATTATTTGTATTCCTATCTTGGGGATGACCTCTTACAGGTAAAGCATATGTTCTATGACTATCCATGCTTTTCTGCCTCATCTCTTCTGATAACAAGGATGAAACTACATCATCATACTTCAATGCATATTGAGTGGTACTACTAATTGCTACAAACAGATTATCCCAGGAGTCTGAAAAAGGACATAACAAAGTAATATACTTAACTTCTTCTGCAAGCGTAATATTGGAATATCCAAGTTGAATTACCATAGTATTGAAGGAATTTAGATGCTCTGTCATACTATCTCCATCTTCCATCCTAAGATGACACTTCTTTCGAAGAAACAATTTGCTTACCATGGACTTTGACTGATACAAATTCCTCAACTTTTCCCATAGTTCATTGGTTCTAGATTCTCCCAACACATTCAATAACACCGGATCTACTAGGTAGAGTTGAATCGTACTCCTTGCTCTTATATCCAACTTTTCCCAATATTCTTTCGACATACTAGTGGATTGTGTACTAGTAGTTTTTGTAACGGTAGATTGTGTTAAATTTTCTCTTAAGCAGTTAAGTGTATTCGATATTCTTTAACTTTATACTATTAAAACAATAACTGCATGCATAAGGATAATTGAAAGATATATTTATCTTGGGAAACCCTTGTGGGGGAGAAAACCCAACAAAGCTTCTTTGATATAGATTCTTCAACAAGTACAATGTCTCTCTCAAGAGAGATCTCACCAAACATAAGATAATCAAAAGATAGACCAGAAACCCTAACCAGAATAGGGTAGCACACCACTAGACCAAGATAGTTCTCCAAGAGATAACCAAAACCTTTACCATAACACCCTTCCTCTGTAGTTGTGTCTCCTTCTCAGACTTGCACACTTTTTCTTGTGTGAGAGATTTTTTGTTGTGTGTTCTTCAAGTGAGACACCTAGCCTCTTATAAATACAAGTTGATCTACCTAGAATTAGGTTAGGGCCAACTTGTACACTTTACCCTTTCTAATTTACAATTGACTTTTTCCAAGGCACAATAGGGATGAATTTTACAAAGGCACAATAGGGTCAAGTTTACAAATATAACATAATACTGTTCTTTAGGGTTTTGTCTTGGTCTAACACAATATTAATATAAAAAGAATATCTTTCAAAGCTACTCAAACTTCAACACTCTCTCTTAGCAAGGAAGCTATTCTTATGGCAGGATCATCATAATTTCTTCTGCACTTATTTACACTTGACCATTGACTTGTTGAATTTCCATGAATCTATATTGAAGAATTTTTGTAACCACGTCAACATCCAGTGTCTCATCATCCATCCATGATTTATGTCATCATGGGGCTTTAACTCGTCATCTCACACATAATCTGGCATCTAGTTCATACAAAACTAGTAACTCGTCAATTCACATAGAATCTGACATCTAGTTCATAAATAACCGGTAACTCGCCAGCTCACACAGAATCTAACATCTAGTTCATAAAAGTAACTTGTCATCTCACACAAGATCTGACATCAAGTTCATAAATAACTAGTGACTCGCCATCTCACACAGAATCTGACATCTAGTTCATAAAGAACTAGTAACTCATCAGCTCACACAAAATATGACATCTAGTTCATAAAGAACTAGTAACCTCTAGTTGGCACACCAGGAAACTGGTCCACAATGACCAGACATATAATCACAAGGATTAGGTGATGTAGTGCACACACACTACCCATCTAGTCCAAGGCTAAGAAACACCTCCAACCACATAGGTTGGCCCACCAGCTTGAAAATCTGGGTAACTTGCCAAACCCGAAGGCTTGGAATCTATTGACCTTGTGCAAGGTCATGCTGATCAATGCCATAGTCAATAACGTCTATTATCTGCTCATTTGTAGCGACATACTGGAGCTTCACTCCTCCTTTTTGTACCATATCTCTGATATAATGGTACCTGATCTCGATATGCTTAGACTTGTCATGGAACATTGGGTTCTCTTTCAACTTCACACAACTCCGATTTTCAAACCAGATACAAGTCACCTCTAACTCGAGATTAAACAATCCTACAAGCATCTTTCGAAGCCGCATTGCTTCATTGCTAGCTGAACAAGCTGCTATGTATTCAACCTCAGTCGTATTAAGCGCCACACTAGTATGATTCTTGTTGAACCATGAGATCATAGCTAATCACATACTAAAGAAACATCCATATGTACTCTTTCGGTCTGCAACACTATCGAACCAATCTGAATAAGTAAATCCTTGCAGGCTTATCCCATGATATGAAGCATATATGAGTCCATAATCAAGTGTACCCTTCAGGTACATCATCACATGTTTTGTGGAAATCAAGTGAACACTTCTCGGATCCACCATATATTGACTAAATGTGTTCACTGTAAAACATATAGATGGCCTCGCGTTCGTTAAGTACATCAATGAACCAATCATATGTCTATACATGGTGGCATCCATTGTCTATGAATATGTATCACTCAATAACTTCAGATTTATCACCATGGCTGTGGGCATGGCCTTACAATCCATCATTTTAAATTTCTCCAGAATCTATATAGCATATTTTCCTTGGTTAAGGAAAATCTCACTCGGTCTCTTCCATAACTTTAGGCCAAAGAAGTAATGCACCATACCCATGTTTTTCATCTCTAGCTTTGTAGCAATCTTCCTCTTACTTTCAGTGATGATATTCTTGTCTCCTGTTAGAAACATTTCATTCACATACAATAGCAACATCATCGGTCCACCATCTACAACCTTGAAGTACATGTTGGAATCTGCTTTACTCTTGGTAAATCCCAAGGTCATCGAGAAACTATCAATTCTACCATACCATTCCCTAGGTGCTTGCTTTAATCCATACAAGGATTTCTTCAATCTACACACATGTGTCTCACTGTCATGTGTCTCGAAACCTTGTGGTTGCTCCACATACACTTCCTCTTCTATTACACCATTTAGAAAATTTGTCTTCACATCCATCTGGTGTACCTTCCACTTCATTACTACAACTATCGCAAGTATAGCTCTAATTGAAGTGTATCTCTCCGGAGAAAATGTCTCCTCGTAATCTATTCCTTCTTTCTAGGAGAAACCACATGCCACGAACCTTGCCTTGTACTTCTCGACACTGCCATCTAGTGAATGCTTCATCTTGTAAATCCAATTGGAACTTACTACTGTCTTCTCTTTTGGTATCGAAACCACATCACAAACATCATTCTTTACAATGGACTGGTACTCTTCAACCATGGCATCCTTCCATTTTTTCTTCTCTACAACCTCTTCATAACTAGTAGGCTAAGCATCAATAATGTCATTTAACAATGCCACGTAACTAGAGTATGGTCGTCATCTCTTTCTTTCTCTGAAGGATCCATATGGAGAACCATACTTCTCTGCATCATGAATAATTTCTCGAGCTCAAGTTTGTCTTCTCTTCTTAGTATTCATCTCTCAGGATGAATCTGCAGGTTTCTATAGTTCTTCCATATCATGATCTTCTAATACAACATCATCACCCGCATCTGTATTTGTAACTCTGGGAGCTTCAGGTTCCTCATCATGGACTTCATCTGAATGATTTTGTCTCGATCTACTAAAGGTTGTATCCTCATCGAAGGTGACATATCTTCTAGTCACAATCTATCGGTGACCAGGGATGTAAACTTTTTATGCCTTCGATGTCTCACTATATCCAAAAAATATACCCTTCTTGCCTGAAGGGTTCAACTTCAATCTTTTGTCCTTGGGGACATGCACATATACTGGACAACCAAATATCCTCAGGTGGTTGACCTCTGGCTTTTCACCTGTAAACATTTCTTTTGGTGTCTTGTTCGCAAGTACACAGTGGGGACTTTTGTTCTTCACATATACTGTAGTCCTGGATGCTTCTTCCCATAGGTGCATCAATAAGTATTGATCATGAATCATGGCCTTCACTACTTCCATGATTGTATGGTTCTTTCTTTCTATCACACCATTCTGTTGTGGATTGTAGGGAGTAGAGAGCTCCCTCTTAATCCCAACTTCTTTGTAGAATGCCTTGAATTCATATGATGTGAATTCTCCTCCATTATTTGACCTCAAAATCTTTATCTTCTTTTCAAACAAGTTTTCAACAAGTGCCTTGAATTCTTTGAACTTGTTGAATACTTCACTTTTAGCTTTCAAAAAATAAATCCAAGTTTTACATGAGAAATCATCAATACATGAAACATAATATACACACCCGCTAAGTGAAGTGGCTGACATAGGTCCACACACGTCTGAATGTATAATGTTCAAGGATCCTTTGGCTTTGCTATCACTACATGGAAATGATTTCTTCATTTTCTTGCCTTGTGCGCATCCCTTGCATATGCCTTCATGATTCACTTGGATTTCTGGTAAACCTGTCACCATATTTCTCACTATCGGTAGGGCTTTGTAATGTATGTGAGAAAATATTCTATGCCATATCTCACTACGAGTAACTATACTGTGTACTAATGTTGAAACTGAATGTCCCTTTAACTTGTATAGGCCTCCTTATTGAACACCAATTACTACAACATCATCAATGGACTTTCCTTTTGGTCACATGACAACTTCACCATCAATAAAAGCAACTCTGAATCCTTTCTCATCCAAAGATGAGATAGAAAGGAGATTCTAATTCAAACCATGTACATACAAAACATCCTTCTTCTTCATAGGTTTTCCTGAATCCAATCTGTAAGATAATTCTCCTACTCCTTTAATGGGATATTGATAGTAATCACAGAGCTTCGCCTTATGAGGTGAATCCTTTTGAACTGATTCCGAGGAAGAATCCTTGTAACCTGTCATGTGCTTAGAAGCACCACTATCAATAATACATGTGTCACTTCCATGAGTGATTGTACCTGTAAGAGTTGATATCAATACATATTCTTCACTTGAGTCATCTTCTTTGGCTCTTTCTTGATCAGGTTCATCATCTTTTGTGGCATGAGCATGATGTCTTTTATACTTTCCTTTTCTGACTTAACCTTTAGAGTTGGAACAATTTATTGAAATGTGTCCCGTATTTTGACAGATGTAGCATATGTAATTTGAGAAATCCTTCTTAAAATTTTGATTCTTTTGTAATCCATGAGGCTTCTTGTGTGAATGAAATTCCTTCTTGCTCTTTCCTTTTCTTGTATGAGCTACTAGAGCTTGATTTTCCTGATCGCCTAGTTTCTCTTCTCTTGCTACCAATCTAGCTTCTTCTCAAGAGTACAATCCTCCCATAGTCTGCTAAACCTTGTTATCCTTCTTTTCAAACATATACCTTGAATGAATGATTCCCAAGATCTGGGGAGACCATTCAATGTAGTCGTTACTAATTCGGCTTCTTCGATTGTGTCTCCAATGGCTTCAAGTTGTTCTTCGATTTGAGACACCCTTGTGAAGTAGGATTGGATGGTTTCTGAACTCTATATCTTTACATTCTTGAGTTGTGTCCTCAAGGTCATCTTCTGGTTGATATTCTTGTCTTCATCAATCAGGATAAGGCATCAAACATTTGCTTGGGAGTTGTCAATGATGAGACATGAGGGATCAGACGATCCTTGATAGAATCAACAATGGTTCTATATTCTGATTTGTGAGATTTTTGTGGTTGGGATTTTCGGTTTTGATCGGAATAGCCACAGTTTTGTCAATAGACTATCGACGTTTCAGATCCACATGCTCATTGTCCTGAAGATGGATCCTCATTTGGATATTAAATGTCAACAGTCTATTGACAAAACTGTGGCTGGTTCTATTTTCCTTAACCATGTTTTTTTTGTACTTTTTCTTGGCCTTATCTTCATCTAGTTCTGGAACTTCTTCTTTGACAAAATCTTCTATATCATTCTCTTCTAGAATGAACATCACTCTATACTTTTGTAATTGGAATTTATCAACACCCTCAAGCTTCTCATCGAGCTTGGTACTGGGTTCCATTTTGTCCTTGAATGGTAATACAATAACAAAAATGAAAACTTTTCAAGGAAAGGTTTTGAACTTACCAGAGAGTGTGCTAAGACAAGGTGAACTTCTCCAACTTCAATATGGAGCTGCAAAGACATTTTGATCTAGGGTTTATGAGGAAACCCTAATTTTTCAAGATGATAATTTTTTAATTATGAAATGAGGGAAAGGTGTGCCCTCCTTAAGCGAACTCATTGATAGCTTTACTTTGACCAGTGTCCTCCAGAAAGTGGGAGAAATCACCTTCTAGGGTTTTATGCAGTTGTCGGCAGTTGCAAAACAAGTTGTAGTTTTAGAATCTTCGTCAATCTGAGAATCTAAACTCAAGGAAATGTGCACTATGGTTGGGAGAGTCTTCCTATGGTCTTGAATTCCCTAGCAAGTTCTTATAAAATGTGAAAATGGCTTCTTTCAGGCCCACTCTGATACCATGTTAAATTTTCTCTTAAGAAGTTAAGGGTATTCAATATTCTTTAACTTTAGACTATTAAAACAATAACTACATGCATAAGGATCACTGAAAGAAAGACATCCACGGTATACACACGATTTATCCAGGGAAACCCATGGGGGAGAAAACCCAGCAAAGCTTCTTTCATATAGATTCATCAACAAGTACAATGTCTCTCTCAAGAGAGATCTCACCAAACATAATATAATCAAAAGATAGACCAAAAACCCTAACTAGAATAGGGTAGTTCACCACTAGACCAAGATAGTCCTCCAAGAGATAACCAAAACCTTTACCAGGACACCCTTCCTCTATAGTTGTGTCTCCTCCTCAGACTTGCACACTTTTTCTTATGTGAGAGAGCTTGTGTTTTGTGTTCTTCAAGTGAGGTGCCTAGCCTCTTATAAATACAAGTTGAGCTACCCATAATTAGGTCCGGACCGACTTTTACACTTTACCCTTTCTAATTTACAATTGAATTTTTCCAAGGCACAATAGGGCCGATTTTACAAATATAACTTAATATTATTCTTTAGGGTTTTGTCTTGGTCTAACACAAGATTAATATAATAAGAATATATTCTGAAGCTACCCAAACTTCAACAGATTGTGTACTAATAGTTTGTGTACTACTAGGTTCTGTACCAGGATCCAAGACAATCCATTGTTCTTTGTCTACAAGAAGGTCCTCCATCTTGAGCTTCCATAGCTTAAAGTTTTTACTGTGAACTTCTCAATATCGATTATATAATTTCTCGCTATTCTCTTTCAACACACAAATCACCACTGCAAAGCTCCCACTAAACCCATGTTTATCACAAACCCAAGATAAACTTGATCTATCAAGACCGAGGAAAACCATCAGCGAAACGACATCCCCTTGAAGCCAAAAATGTGCTCGCATACCACTTGTAAGTTTTAAACCTGCGAAGTAAAGCCATGCATACATATTCTTAAGAAAAAATAAATAAAATCAATGGCTCATACACATAGCACACATAGATTTATGCTGGAAACCCTTAACTGAGAGAAAACCATCCTTCTTTGGTGTCGCACCTCTTAACTCTTCATTGTATTAATTTCACCATTCACAATACAATATATACACAATATTTTAGGTATTCCACAACTACCAAAATCTCAATCCCTTAATCCGAGATTAATTTAGAAAACCACTAAAAATAGCAAAAAACACTAAAATAGCAAAAACCGCTAAAAACTTCTTACTCAAATTTGAATAAGAATTTTTGCTGAAACAAATGTTGAATTTGGCCACTTATGAACTTATTCCCTTCTTCCTCTACTCCCAAGTAATCATACTCTTGGACACCAAAATTTATTCTAAATATTTACCATCCCACAAACATTGGTTCTTCATGACCTCCATGCGGCCCATAAAGGCACATTTCATGTGAAACCCCTCTACAAGAAAAATGGAGTTTTATGCCCCTTAACATTAAGGGTGCATTATCTCTTGAAGAAACCCTCTCCTTATCCATGTTTCGATAAACTATTTTTAAGTCCATAAGTCAATGTATTCATATTTGGACCACATATATATTAGAAGGCAACACATGCCTAAAAAAACAAACATCAAAGCCATAGCTTACAACATTTGCAGTAACACAAAGCTTCAAGGCATAATCTTTTCTGACACTCTCCCACATAACCTCCACCTTATTCTAAAGAGAAGATAATGTAAACCTTAATTAACTTCAACCTTATTCTAAAGAGAAGATAATGTAAACCTTAATTAACTCCAACCTTATTCTAAAGAGAAGATAATGTAAACCTTAATTAACTCCATTTGTATATGATTGGTGTCAACATATTACTTGTAATATGTTATACAACATTTGCAGGAACACAAAGCTTCAAGTTCAAAGGCATAATGTTTTCTGACACTCTCCCACATAACCTCCACCTTCACCTTATTCTAAAGAGAAGATAATGTAAACCTTAATTAACTCCATTTGTATATGATTGGTGTCATGGTTGACACCTAATTCATTATAATTTAATACATATTTTTTTTTTTTATTAATCTCATTAAAATCATAATAGTTTTAACAAATGAAGGTTTTAACTCTTTTTATATCATTGGTGGCAATCTTAACACTTGGTATTATTTTAATTATAATACATATTGAGTTCTTCATTAATTTTATTGAAACCATAATAATATTAAGCCAATATAAAAAGTGTTTTGTAGTGTACATATAGATAACAAGCATCATAGCAGTGGCAAATTACAATGTTCTTGTCGTTAACATATTTTAGAAATTAAACAATGAATGTATTTTGGAAAAAGTATTTGTTTTAATTATTTTTTATTAATAATAATAATAATAATTTATTTTTAAACATGTGTTTCCTCCTAAGTGGTTATAAGTTCAAATTCAGAGGGGGATAAGATATGTATATTTCTGTAAACTTTTACCAAATTGGTGTATGAGACCCCCTTGTTTGTGGGACAAAGGATTCTCCTCCGCCCAACGATTTGACTGGTAAAGTCTACAGAGGTATACATACCCTACCCCCCTCTGGATTTGAACTTGTGACCTCTTAAGAGGAAACACATGTTTTTAACCATTAAACACATTCAAGCTGTATTATTAATATACAAATTATAATTCCCGTATGGGGTGACAAGTGGCGAAGGAGTGCCAACTGTCCCCGCACTCAGCCAAGGTTTAAATGTTGGGCGTGGCTACCACATCACCCGTATTACGGATGGAGGGCCGCATTAACACCARCTCTGCAATGGGAGGACTCCTCCCTCGAGCGAGCATTAACGAGTCAGGCCAGCGCGATGTTAAAGGGGGTTTTGGGTATTGGCAGTTGGATTATGTGTTTTATCTTGCTCCGGTCTCGGCTCTGCTCTGCGTCGGGAGGCTCTGGAGAACTGATGCGAGTGCCGCTGCCTGTGATTTCAATTGGCTTCTGCCCTCGTTTGTGTGTATTTCCGAGCTCAGCAACATGCCGAGGAAACGAGGTACGCCCCGGCGTGGGTCTGCTTGGTACGCCCGCAAGGAGCAGCGACAGCGCAGAGAGGAGCTTGAACGTGCTCTAGTCATGGCCACTTCTCTTCTGAGAAAGAAGGCTCGCGTCGAGGAGCAAGCTCTGCTCTCCACCATAGCCAAGAAGGAAATGGGTTGCAGCAGCATGGACACAGTCACGTTGGAGGGTGGCACTGAGCAATTGTATCCGGCTTGCATTGTTGAAGAGGACCTGACTCTAGAGGACTTGCCGCCAATGGAGATGATGAGCGACATAGGGAAGCTTAGCAGTGGGGACTGCAAGCACAGTGGGGAGGAAACCGACCTTCCGGGCTGCATTGTGGAAGAGGTCCCCCGGCCGGAAATGGAGGATGCATTCGATACTGGTGATGCGACGACAAAGGAAGGTCGAAATGGTGAGCAGAATGAAGCGAGGCGAGGAACACCCGACGTTGAAGGTGGTGGCATGCATGGCCTTCTCCTCCGCGAGGAGCACCTGTCCTTGGTGTTTGAGCTTCGAGGCCACATGGCTGACCTGGAGCATCGGGCATACATCTTGGGTCAGCGCTTGGACGTGTTTCTCGATGCCTACTCTGGCGCTCCAGCTCGGCGGAAGTATCCCCTCTACGCTCAGCCCTTCGCCATCCCGGCTGGCTCCACGTGGAAGACAAATGAAGGTGACAGGTCAACAACTACCTAGGCTTCTCATGTCGTATGACTTTTAGTTTTATGCTACTATTCTACGTTTTCTTAGACTTTGGGCACCTGTCTTGGTTTCCTTCGGGCAGGACAGGTGCCAATAGTTTATAGCTGTTATGTCTTGTATCTATGCTGGTTTCCGGTTTCCGGCAGCATTTTGGATGATTCAGACCCTTGACTATATACATTTTGATACAACTTTTTGATAATATACTATAGCAAGCTCCCCCCTTTTTTATTTAAAAAAAATATATATACAAATTATAATATAATACTAACATTAATATTAATAAAGAAATCATCACAAGATGATTATAAATTAATGTTATGTTGCACTATGCTCTGTCATAAATAATATAAAATATTATATTTATAATATATGAGTGATATGCTCTATATTCAATTTAGAGAGGAAAATGAATCATCAAAGATAGACAACATATCACTATCACATACATATAACTCTTCAATAATTTTATTCTCACACAATCACTTATACCAATATAGAGTTAATTTTTCAACAAGAAGAATACATCTAATATTTATTTTAGAGATTAATTTATGCACTATTTTTTGAAACGTGATTCACTATTTTATAAACAATAAAATCATAAATAATTATGTCTTACCTTATCATGCTTAAGTAATGAATGGGGTTGGCCAATACCATTATACTATTATTTTTGAAATGCCTTTATACTATTATTTTTGAAGGTCACATTAACAATATTATTTTGAAGGCTATAGTTCATAATTGGCACAAGACCTAAGATCAAGTGTTGCATCCAACAAACCTCACTCATGGGGGAGCATGTCTGCTCAAAATTAATATTGAGTCTTTGTCACAACAACTTCAAATTGCTACTGGACTATAACCCGGTGAACAATTAATGTGTGTACAACCTATTTGCAATAGAATTTTATGAAAAAGGTTTAGACAAATGATTCTCATACAAAGTTAAATTAAACACAATTATAAATCTTCATAGTTTTTAATTAATTTTAATAATATTTAAATACAAAATTTACATCTTAATTATTATTAATTAAATTTAAAATCAGTTAATTAAAATTATATTTCTTCTCCGTGGATGGGGATGGGGTGTATAACGTGGAAGTTTTATAGGATCCCAAGAGACGACTACATACAAGCTCGCCTGGGCTCTTTTGTGTGTGGAGTCACTCAGGGTATGGGGGGTTATATTTCATCCCTCATAGCTATACCACCCTGTCCCATACAATGCAAGTGACCTTTGTTGATAATGGAACTTCCATCGTGTAGAATAATTAATTCAGAAGGGTACAAGGTTTTTATGACTAGACAAGGTTCGATGACAAAGGAAACACACAAGTTGTTAAACTAAGGGACTGGTAGGGTTCAGGCTATTCTCTCCATGCTCCTGTCTTCGGTGACTCTCATAATTTCTCCCTATATTTTATTGTATTTTAAATAATTTTTTTAATTAACAATTTTGATTTAATTTTTTATACTTGGTATTTTTTTAATTAAAAACTTTAATTTATTTTTACTTATATTTCATAATTCATTGTTATAAGCATAAGCGAAAAATAAAGTAAAGAATGATTACAAGGTTTCAAACCTTCAAAACCATATTTACTTGTACGAGTATTCACATCTTGTTATATGATGAATATGGTAATTATGTAAATATCGCATTAAAAATAACTTCGACATTGCTTTTTTGAGTAGGTGTTTTTTTCTTTACATAAATTGGAAAATATATATTATCAAAAAAGTTGCAGTCAAAGTATGTAGGTATGGTTACAAAAATAGAGATTTACTGAAAACAAAGACATTTTTGCTTGGTTTTGAATGATGACATTTTTTATTACATTGGAGTATTTATTCTTGCCAACCAGAGCCTTTGTAGAGCTTTTGGCTATGTATATACGAATGAAGGTCCTGAGCAAAAAAGAGGTTAGACATTGCATTACAAATAACCATAGGGGGGTATATCTTGATTACCTTGGTGTGGCATTTCCTCGTATGGTGCTAGCTTGTTTAATTCTAGGAGGTTACATGTTGCTGCTAGAGAAGAGTCTGTATTTGAGACATCGAGGCTAAGGGGAGGAGGAGCTTCCAGCCGATGGAATTGGAATTTGACAGTGTGGGATCGGAGCATTGTAACCTCATCTATCAATCTCTCCTTTGTTTGTCCTTGTTGCACTAGGATGTCATTTATGGATTCTACTTGGGACTCTAGTCCATTATTTCTTGATTGGAGCTCCAGAATAACAAATTGAATTTCCTCTAGACTGACTCGCTTGACTGAGAAGAGAGCTTTGAGTTGCCTGATGTCTTGCTTTCCATATTTTCCTCAAATATTGTCGCCTAGAAGTTGGTCTGGGAGAGAATAGGGATGGAAGAGTAACAACGAATAATTGGAGGTGGAATGAGAGACCTGACCTTGGCAGGGTGGTTTAACGAGATTTCACATAAACACCAAGTTATTTTCATGATGGGTTGAATACGGTCAGAAGCCAAGTCGCTAATGAGAGCAGAGTGATTCGTAGCCAAGACGTGATGAAGAGTGTGTTGGGTGAAGTGAGGGATCTCTTCGCAGAGCATTTGAGTCAACCGAACCATGGTGTTTCCCTACATGTGGAACGGTTTCCACTTACGACAATGATCTGGATTTGTAATGAGAATTGGGGGAAACCTGTGGTGGAGAGGATAGGGCTACAAAGGAGGAATACATACGTGAGATAAGGATCGACTAGGTGCGAACGAAGGAGGGAGGAGGAGGTATGACATGAGGAAAGGTGATGCCACGTGCCCCAGATAAGATTAAACTACATGCTGACATCATGGTATGGGATCACGAGAGGTGGTTCCATTAACATTCAATGCCCCTAGTTACATGGTGGAGGCTAATTTGGCTTGGTAGACAGTGAGACCATTGTTTTCATGACAAACATGGTAGAAGTGAGAAAGAGGGACAGAGGAGAGGGAGTGTCATGCTATTTGGAGGATGGAGCTGATTTTGGAGTCCATGAGAGAGGATTGTGATATTAAGTGGTGTATTATGATCATAGAGTCCCCCACTATGTTAAGTTGAGTGATATTTTTTCCAACTAGAAAGAAGGACACCTTGTAGGATGTCATATGCCTCTGCTTGGTTATTTGTATCAAGGCCAAGTCCCCAAGTGTAGGATAATTCATGAGATCCTCGAGGGCCTGGGAGAACCCCTCCTGCATCCGCCACCCATGGGTTGCCTTACAACGCACCATCAAAACAAAGAGTGTGGATATTTTGGGATAGAAGCCAAGAGGAGAATTCAGTGGGAGAAAAATGAAGTTGCCAGAGTATTCTAAGTCTAGGGGGGAGGGACTAAGTGTTGTATTAAGAATTGTTGGGTCCATGAATCGTGGGTTCCATCTAGGGCCCATGGAGGGGAGATCTTGAGCTATTAGGAGTTGAAATGCTCAGACAAAGCACGCGGGATTTGGAGATGACCACACTAGGAAAGGAGAGGACCTCTTAAAAATAAAAAATTTCCTAGCTAACCAAACTATCCGTGGATGTATTTGGTGAGGGAGATCTAGATTTTCTTGAAGAGCGGATTGAGGAGGAAGGGACCCGTATACAAAGAGTGCTAGCTTTCAAGGAGATGACCAATCGATTTAGGCTAGTGGACTTGATGAGAATTCCCTTCGAGATCCATTTTCCAAACATCCTTGGAGTAGTCACAATTCAAAGAAAGGTGTTGAGAGGATTTGTTGGCAATGCCAAAGAGGACACACCTAGAGGGGCCTTTGATTCCTCACTTGATTAGATTTTACCCTGTGAGGATCTTCCCATGAACTACGTGTAAGTTTTAAACCTGTGAATTAAAGCAATGCATATAGATTCTTAAGCAAAACAAGATTTAATCAATGGCTCATACACAAAGTACACAGAGATTTTATTCCGGAAACCCTCAACCAAGAAAACCTTTCTTATATTCATTATATCGAATTTCACCATTCACCATACAATATATACAATGTTTTTAGGTATTTCGAAGATACCAAAACCCTAATCCCTTAATACGGGATTAATTTAGAAAACCGCTAAAAATAGCAAAAAACACCCAAAAAACAATTTCAGGGCGCTGCCCCAAACGTTGTGTGTAACCAGGGGGGGGCATAGTTGCCTCCCCCTGGGAACCCCCCTAGGAAAGCACCCAACGCACACGACACAAGGATCACTACCAGAGGGATTGTTAGACGCAGTTGTCATATATGACGTGCCCACACACACACATGCAAATAATATAACACATACCCAACATTCTCCCACTTGTTGTTTTCTTTGCATCAAGGGGTCCAGGGGATTATATAGTCAACAATCCAGGGCAACAATGCCCATTGTTACTCTACACCATGAGAACTTTTCTGTGCTCATAGACTTTGTCAATGAATCTGCAACATTCTTCA
>JZKD02S1910757.1:53747-68938 GCA_000966675.3 Picea glauca
ATGAAGTGATTACCAACCTGCTTGGAATATACACAGTGATCATCCCTGCTTCTTACAAATCCCAATCCAAGGATGTATGTGTCAAACTTTTGGTACCACATCCTAGGTGATTGCTCTAGACCATATAGTGACTTCTTTAGCTTACAGACCAGCTCTTTATTTCCCTTCACTACAAAGCCTTCTAGTTGATTCATGTAGATTTCTTCTTCCAGATCCCATGTAGGAATGTTGTCTTCACATCCATCTGTTCCACTTCAAGATCAAAAGAAACAAAAATAGATAAAAGAAATCTAATAGAAGTTAACTTAGCAACAGGAGAAAAAATCTCACCAAAGTCAATTCCCTCTACCTGCGAATAACCTTTTGCTACTAATCGAGCTTTGTATTTCTCCACTTTACCTTGTGCATTAATATTCTTCTTGAACAACCATTTGCTACCAAACGATTTTCTTTCAGCTGGCAACTCAACTATATCCCATGCCTCATTCTTATCCAAGGTATCCATTTCTTCAACCATGGCCTTCTTCCAGATTTTACTATCCTCTGAATTCACTGCTTCCCTGACAGTTCTGGGATCATCATCAGTAATAGATAAAGCAAAATTGGAACGAAAATCAGGTGGACTATACCTTTCTGGTTGCCTTTTATCTCTCACCGATCTCCTCAATACTGGGGTATGAAGTTCTTCTTCTTCTTCTTATGATTCCTCTTCTTCAGATGATTCAGATTTTGCATCATCCAACTCAAGCTCTATTTTCTCAGGTTTGTCTTGCGTTGGAAGGAATTCCTGTTTGGACGCATCTTTTACCTCTATGAAAACAACATCTCGACTGTAAACAATCTTCTTGGTTTATGGGTTCCAAAGCTTATAACCTTTCACACCATCTTTATAACCAATAAAGATACACTTTTCAACGTTTTTATCCATCTTACTCCTATTTTCCTTTGGAACATGTACATAAGTATCACAACCAAACACTCTAAGATGTTGAAGAGAGGTTTTCTTTGCAGACCATACCTCGTGTGGATTTTTATCATGCAATGTTGATGAAGGTGATCGATTGACCAGGTAACATGTTGTACCCACTGCCTCTGCCCAAAATTCTTGTCCTAACACGACACCATTGAGCATGCTCCTTGCTTTTTCTATCGGTGTCCTGTTCATCCTTTCTGCAACTCCATTTTGCTGAGGAGTGTATGGAGTAGTCTTATTCCTTGATATACCACACTTCTTACAAAATTCTTCGAATTCATTTTTGCAGAATTCTCCACTATATATGTTCTCAATACCTTTATTTTCTTCTCTGTCTGATTTTCTACCAGAGCCTTAAACTCTTTAAATTTATCAAATACCTCAGATTTCATTCTAAGAAAATAAATCCATGTCTTCCTTGAAAAATCATCTATGAATGAAACATAATACACAGATTTACCTAGGGATGGAACAGGAACAGGTCCAAACACATCATTGTGTATCAACTCTAAGATCCCCTTTTCTCTTGTAGCACCAGATGGGAATCTTACTCGATTTTGTTTACCATATATAAACTGTTCACAAAAATCAAAATCCAGAGTGCAATTAGACATACCTTCAACCATGCCTTTACCGTGTAGTGTTCGAAGGCCCTTTTCTCCAATATTCCCCAGTCTTTGATGCCACAACATGGTCTTATTTTCACGGACGATATTGGTCTTGTCTTCTTTATTTTTCTGCTCAAGGACAACATAACTGTTACACCCATTAGTATCAGTTCTTCCCAACAACTTGTACAAAGTTCCACACTGATCTCCCCTCATCAACACCATTGCCCCTCCTACCATCTTGCAAGTGTTCTTTCCAAATACAATATCCACTCCTGCACCGTCCAACTTGCTTACAGATATTAGGCTCCTGGCAAGTTTTGGAATGTGCAGAACCCCAGGGAGTGTTCTAATCCTTCCATCTTTTAGCAGCAACTTAACCCTTCCACATCCCAATATTTTTTTTGTCGAGTCATCTCCTAGGAATACATCACCACCATCATATTTTTCATATTCAAAGAACCAATCCCTGTGAGGAGTCATATGGTATGATGCACCTAAGTCGATCAACCATACATCGCGGTCTGCATGTGTACTTGTAGATGCCAGGTAAACATCACCTCCTTCTTTAGTGGAGGTTTTCACCTCTGTGGAAGAGGTATTATCACATCCCTTTGGTTTTTCAACCTTCTTAGACTTGAAATGTTTCTTATAATGCCATGTTTTACCACACTTCCAAAATTTCCTCAAAGATTTTCCTGGAGACTTAGATCTACCTGTAGATTTAGATCTCCACCCCGAAGGCTTACCAGGGTTCCTGTCTTAGGTATGCCCTCTTACAAACAAATCATCCGTGTTGTGTCCATCCATGCTTTTTCACCTCATCTCTTCAGATAACAAGGATGCAACTACATCCTCATACTTCAATGTAGATTGAGTGGTACTACCTATTGCTACAACCAAATTATCCCAAGAGTCTAGCAAAGAACATAACAAAGTAATATACGTATCTTCTTATGCAATCATAATATTAACAGAGCAAAGTTGACTTACCAGAGTATTAAAGGAATTTAGATGTTCTGTCATAGAATCTCCATCTTCCATCCTAAGATGATACAACTTCTTTCGAAGAAACAACTTGTTTACTAGGGACTTTGATTGATACAAATTCCCCAACTTATCCCATAGTTCCTTGGTTGTAGATTCTCCTGAGACATTCAACAACACCGAATCTACTAGGCAGAGTCGAATAATACTCCTTGCTCTTTTGTCCAACTTCTCTCAATCTTCCTTCGACATACCAGTAGCGGGTGTACTAGTAGTTTGTGCACTAGTAGGTTGTGTACCAGTTGTCTGTGTGCCAGTAGGTTGCATACCAGTCGGCGGTGTACCAGGATCCACAACGATCCATTGTTCTTTGTCTACAAGAAGGTCTTCCATCTTCAGATTCCATAGCTCAAAGTTTTTATTGTTGAACTTCTCTATCTCGATTCTAGAAGAACTCACCATTCCTCTTTCTGCACTCAAATCACCACTGCAAAATCTCCCACTAAACCGAGGTTTATCACAAACCTAAGATAAAATTGATCTATCAAGACCGAGCCAAACCCTCAACAACAAAGGAATCCCTCTGAAGCCAAAAATGAGCTTTGATACCACATGTAAGTTTTAAACCTGTGAAGTAAAGCAATGCATATAGATTCTTAAGAAAAACAAAATTTAATCAATGGCTCATACACAGAGTACACAAAGATTTTATACCCAAAACCCTCAACCGGGAAAACCTTTCTTATATTCATTATATCGAATTTCACCATTCACCATACAATATATACAATTTTTTTAGGTATTCCATAGATACCAAAACCTTAATCCCTTAATATGGGATTAATTTAGAAAATAGCTAAAAATAGAAAAAACCACCCAAAACAAAATTTCGGGGTGTTGCCCCGAGCTACTGCCTATTGTCGAACGCTGCGCGTAACCAGGGGGGGCATACCATCCCCCCCTAGAAAAGTGCCCGGAACACACGACACAAAGAGCACTACTAGAGGGATCATCAGACGCAGTTGTCATATCTGACGTGCCCACACACACACATGCAAAGAATATAACACATACCCAACACTAAGGTCCAACAAAATGTGTTGATTTTTGGGAGAAAATCATGACTCCAAATGTTGTTCCAGAGTTTGGCCTTGGGAAAAAGAACAAAATTAAGGAGTTGGCGCTCATAGCCTGCATGCACTGTGAATCCCTAGTACCCCTAGCCATGAGAGTCCAAGTTGGACAAGTATTGGGGGGGCTTCTCACTAAGGTTAAAAACAAGGTGGTTAGATGAATCCTGGAGGTGGTTTGGGACATATCCTAAGTACCAATTGAGCCAAAAACTTGAGGAAGAGTAGGTGGAGATGTCGAAGAGGGTGGATTCCCCTATTACATGAGCTTATTCTAGAGAGGGAGAAAAATAGGATCGATAGAAAAGGGGGGTTTCCACATTATATTGTCCTGCCAAACCTTGATTTTGTTTCCATGTCGAGGGATCCACATTAGGAAGTCATGATTCAGAGGGAGGGACTCTTTGAGAAAGTTACAGATTAGCGAACCCTGAGGAACCTCAGGGGGACTGTCGAGGTAGCGGAGAAGATCTCCACCTAAATATTTGAAGAGGATGAATTTTTTCCACCAGGTGTTTTTGCTTGATATTATTCTCCATAGGATATGTAATCCCATGGCCACATTCATGAGGGACAAATCAATGCTTACCAACCCACCACTTGTCTTCGAATCCTCGACTGTGTTCCAATTTACTAGATGAAAGCATTTTTTGTTGGACTTCCCTCCCTATCGAAAAAACTTCTCGATCTCCCTAGATAGAGAAGAGTTAATAATCCCAGGGGAAAGCATAGAGGAGTATTGATAAATGGGATATGATGACAGGAAAAATTTGATCAAAACCAATCGACATGTAGGATTAAGCCACTAACCTCCCCATTTCTGAAACTTAACCTTAATTTTTTCAAGTATGTGATGCCAAAGCATAAAGGTTGGGGAGTGAAAATAGATAGGCATGCCCAGCTATTTGAAGGAGCTTCAATTTTTGGTGAAGGAGAACTAAAAAATTCTGTCTAGAGAAGAAAGGAGTGAATTCTAACTTTCCAGGCATATATTTGGCTCTTATGGTTTTTGACCATTCCCCTCAAAGCTTCAGTGAATTGGTCTAAAGTTTCTTTGAAATGGGTTGCGATGACTCTTGAAGCTTCACCAAGCAACATAGTGTCATCCAAAAATTGCAAATGGTTTATCTTTTTGACTCCCTGAATTATACCGATTCCTGAGATGTGTCATGTGGCTCTTTCAAAGTTCAGCCTTCTGCTAAGAGATTCCACTATGAGGATATACAGAAAGAGGGAAAGGGGGAATTATTTTCTAAGACTGCCAATGGATTTGAAGAAAGTAGTGGGGTGACCATTAACCAAGGGGCAATCCAGGGTGTGTTGATGCAATAAGAAATCCAACTGGTGAAGCTTGTATCAAAGCCAATTTTTTGGAGGATCCCAAAAATAAAGTTGTTCCTGACTCAGTCAAATGTGTTATCCATGTTGATTTTGATGATCATTACTTTATCTCTCCTGGCCTTGCTGGAGTGGATTTCTTATTGAACCAGGATTATGTTGTCCATAATCTGCCTCTTCTAGAAAAATCCTCCTTGATTGGGGGAAATGAGGTCATGGAGGAGTGGTTTAAGCATGTTTGCAATGATCTTAGCCATGATCTTATACAATACATTGCACACAGAGATAGGCCTAAACTTGGAGAAGGAGGTGGTATTTTCTTCCTTGGGGTAAGAAGGCTAAATTGGTTGCACCTCCCATCCTGGAAGATTTTTGGATGTATAGAATATCCTTACCAGGTTGAATTTTATTATATGCCAACACTTCTTGTAAAAATGACTTGTGAACCCATCTAGCCCTAATGCCTCATCGAGATCAAATTGGAAGAATGTCTTCCATATTTCTTCTTATGTGTCCGAGCGAGAGAGGGATATGTTGTATTCCAAGGTGACAAGGGATGGGTTTCTATTACAAAGAAATCCACCTGCGGACAAGTGGATTCCCTCTTGGGCTCTAGACTTCTAAGACCAAGACAGAAAGGTGCTAACGTTGGTCACTGACATCCTTTTAAACCTAGCTAAACTAATGTATAGAGAAGAGGAAGAAAGGTGTACCTTTTTAACGATGTTCGTCCTCGCACAGTCCAAGTTGATCTTTGATCCCCAAGCTTCTCGATAAGTCCTACAAAACAAACAAAGACAAAACAAGCTTCCTATTCTACTAATATTAGCTTGAAACCAGATTTATCTAATAGAGACAAGTTTATGTAGAATAAACACAACCTTGAAAGAAACAGGCCAAGCACATATGTATATTAATGAAAACAAAGAAAAGTTCTTACAACCATAGATGTAGATGCAACAGATTCACCAAGCTCTCTTTTTCCAGACCCTTTCTCAAAAGTTCCACGATCAAAAAGACTGTAACTTCACTGATAAATCTACCTTATGAGATCATAAGTTTGATGCCTCTAAACTGCCATATCAATACCACTCATGAGATCATAAGTTTGGTATCTCTAAAACTCCATACCTTTTCACCATGAGAAAGCCTCTTTATATAAGCTTGGAGAGACCCAACCACCTTAGAGATTCTTGGGATAGGTTGAGGATGTTTCTCCATCAGTTCTGGATCCTCCCTAAGATCGCGCCTTGACCTCAGATCCAAATCCAACCAACTCTAGAGATGAGGGGGATTTATCCCTGATTTTCCTCAACAACCCAAAATTTGCTGAAAAAAGGCCAGCTCTCCCCCAAAAGGGTGCACAGAGCATTGCAATGTTCCCCCCAAAGAAGGCCAGGGAGCACTGGAACTCCTTGACAGTGAGTAGGGGAGCACTGCCCTCCAAAATCCATTTTTTAGTGGTTTTCTTCATGGCAAATGCTTTGTACTCTTCATCAAATGATTTCTCTTCCTAAAACTAGTCTTAAGTGTCCCTATGATGTCATTAGGGACACGGCATACGCAATATGGAAGTATGATGTTTGCGACACTTGCGGCCAAAATGCGACACTTGCAACACTGACAATGATGACAATAGGTCATCATTGGAGTGAGTAATTTTGAGGTGTAGCAGATTGCCTCCCAAAGTGAAAAGTCAGAAGACGTGATGATTGAAGTACTTTGTAGACTTTTTCAAGCAAGGGCATGGACTCAGAGAACCTTGTAGAAGCTGCACACAACCATCAAACAAATATCATGATATGTTTCAAACCCAAGGCAGACATACCTATGCTTGAGTGATAAAGACTTTCAAGGTATGGTCGCCATAAAATACACTGCAGATCCATAATTATATTGACATAAAGGTATAGCCACTGAAGATACAATGTGGATCTATACTTCTATGACCTGAACTGATCGTAGCCATGAAGAATACACAGTGGATCTACGAGACGACAAGACATAGCCACGACCAATACAAAGTGGATCTATGTGACAATATATGTGTCAATGTTCAAAAGGAAATCCATCGCAACCTAGGAAAAGTACATACAAGAGTGATGACTCAACCCAGGGTCTTATTACCGATATCGATGTAGTACAAATATAACCATGCGAATAGATGTCCTGATGTCGAACATGGCAGAAACCACTTGATTACTGGTCAATGAGGTAAACCGTTAACAAGCATGAGGGAAACCACCATTGATGTCAATTATTCCCAAGGTACTCTAGTACATTCCAGTGAATGTGAATACATAAGCTGAAGTTGAACATTCATGGAATCATCTAATCAGAGGTCAATGATGTAAACCCACTGTCAGAAGCGAGGAGGCCTGCCATTGAGGCATGCAGGTCCCAAGGTACTAACTGGTTTCTAAGTCTAGTTCCTGGATGATGTGTTGGAGTCGACGGAATAGACTCGTCGAAGGAGGGCCTTGATGTATCCCCCATCAATGACACGAAACAGACACATAGATGTAAATTGGTGGATCAAATGAACATGGACTGACACGGGTATTTGAAACAGGATATTTGTGATGGTTGACTCTCGTGGCAGATACTTCCCTTGAACACTAAGGCATAACAGCAAAAACATGACATGGACCAAAACATGATGATGCAATGGATACAGTGACTTTCGTCGGGTGGCCCAAAGAAGTAATAAAACTCAGAGGATTGGTTCAATGCAGAGGTTCAGTGGATTAAAATGCATGCAAAGACAAAGTGTTGTGTTCAAGGGCGACCGTAAGAGTTACTGGTAATGTTCTCAAAAACTGCTTGGCTTGCTTCTTTCAATTTTTTCCACCATCCAGATAGACGAGTACCTCTTTTTGATTTAACGAGCTCGAGGAGGGTAACACATGCTCAATATAAGTCACCTTCGATAAGTCCCTCTTACTTTATTTAACAAACTGGAAGAAGTAAGGGTTTTGTCTCGTATGGGCCCTTCAATGTATGATTGTTTAACGAGTCCAGAGAAGGTAAAATCGGTGATTTTTCATATTTAGAGAGTCTGAAAAGAACTTAAAGACGACTCCAATGTTGTCCTTTTTCATAATTTTAGTCTTGCAAGGACTAAAAAGAGATAAATTGTCACTCGAAAGATGCCCTTTCAAACCTTTTAATGAGTGGAAAAGGAAGCAAGATCACTCGACAATCTTTTCATGTTTAGAGAGTCTGAAAAGAGCTTAAAGATGACTCCAGGGGGTTCATTTTTTGTATAACCTGTATGAGTCTGAAAAAGTGATAAAAGTATACTTGGTTACATTCTCATGTTTTTGTGAGCACGAGAAAGAACAAAGACTAAGCTCGGTACTCTGCCCCCAGCTTGAAAGCTAGTGGCTTAACTCCAGAATGATCATCAAAGGCTAGAGGCATGCCCCCCAAGCTTCAATTCATTCACCAACTTTGAGGTTGTCACCAATTTCTGTACTAGATGGAGAAAAATGATATAGGTGGATGAAAAGAAGGTTCAAATACGAGAGCTAATGAAAGACTCGATTCGACATCTACGAGATCTGGCGAAAGACTCGACCTGACAGGAGAGGTGATTGTTTCATTTTTTAACGAGCTTGACACAAGAAAAAAACTATGCTCAAGGTTTTGGGTTAAATCCCCATATTTTTGTTTCATGTTTTAATGATCTTGTTACAGAGAGGAAAAACTATGCTCATAGCTTCAGTTTAAATTTTTAACGAACTTTCCACAGAGAGGAAAATTGTGCTTGTGACCTCTGTTTCATTTTTTAACGATCTTTCCACAGAGAGGAAAACTATGCTCGTAGCCTCTATTTCATTTTTAAATGAGCTTGCTACAAAGAAGAGAAACTATGCTCATGACTTCTTCTTGATCATGGCTTCCAAAAGGATAACGCTCTGGAAGGACACCATGTCAAGGGACAAAACTCAGTCATGGCTTCCAAGATATCTTCACTGGATGGAAGAACAATGCTTTGGAAGGAAAACATGTCAAGGGCCGCGATAGGGGTAAGGAGATTAGGCTCCAATAGTCCTACCAAAGATATCACCAAGTCAACTACCAAATCTAAGTCATTGGAAGTTGAATTCATGGGAGACAATGCCACATAATTGACCTGTGGCAGGGGTGATACCGATTGCATATAAGAACCGTTTAGGGAGGTCATTGGGTTGGTAATCAAGTCAGGTCCAATGAACAAAAGTTGATCAATAGTGACCATTCTTCCATCGTGAGGGAAATATATCACACGAAAGAGAGTGGACACAATAGATTTCATGGCATAGACATAATCTCGCCCAAGGAGTAAAGCGAAATCCAAGGGGTCTTGGAATACCATAACATCAATAAAGAAATTTTTCCCGCCCAAAGTTACAGGAAACTGAGCAAGGATCCCTAAAGGGTGACTGGTTCTTCTTTTAAAAGTGAACAGAGTCTGGGTAACTGACACAAACTGAGGATAACCCAACGCTTGCCAAGCAAGAGAGGACAAAATACTAACGGACGAACCTTCATCTATTAATGCATGAGGAACGTCCTAACCACAAACCTGTAATGTAATCTTGAAAGGAATGTGAGAGGGAGGATGAGGTCCAGTTGGCACACCACAATAAAAAAGGATGGCCTCATTACTTGGAGGGGGTTTCACGGGAGAGAGAGGAATGTCCCCCATCATGGTAGATTCTGTATCAATGAGAAAAATGTGGGCATAATCGGGTTTACTCTCTAGAGGGAGAGTAGGATTGATTGATAATGACAACAAGTCGATCACTTGGGTTTCATTCTCCAAGGGGAGAATGGGGTCAACAGGTGGAAACAAATCGATCGCTTGGGTTGTACTCTCTAACGGAAGAGTGGGATTGGTTGAAGATGGGATCAGATCAATCACTTTGTCAACTGGTTCAACTAAGGATGTGACCATATTGAATACATGATCAACCAGGCTGACTGATGAAGGGACCGGAGAAACCACTTTGGCACTCGCCAAAGGAGGAGTGGGATTGACCACGTTGGCACTCTTCAGATGAAGGGTGGGACTGACCAATGACAGGACTGGATCAGTCACTTGGGTTTCACTTTTCAGATGAAAAGTGGGGCTGATCGATGAGGGAACTAGATCAATTACTTTGGTTACTGGTTCAGTCGAGGAGGAAACTATATTAACCACCTGATCAACCAGACTGACCAAGGATGGAACCAGATTGACCATTCCATCAACTAACGATGGGTTGGGGGAAATCTTACGATAAACAGTTGGGAGTTGAAGCTTTTCCAAAAGAGAAGAAGCCTCATCCATATGAGGACAAAGGTGAGAATAATGATCACCTTCGCATAACATACAAGGAAATTTGATAGTTGTCTTCTTCTTACCAACCTTAACGTCACTAGTTGACGGGGTGTCACCAACATATCGAGCAGGGGCAAATGATGTGGAGGACCACATTTATAAGACCTTGGGAAGACTAGGGCAATCCCTCAAAAAGTGGTCACCCTTACAAATACTGCAAGGGAATTTGGGTTTCAGATTCTTCATTTTAATCTTGTCGATCTTCATTTTAACAGTAGTTGGTTTCTTGGATCCAACATCTGATATGGTTGGAGGTTGGGTCCTTTTCGGGTTCTTCTTCTTCTTCTTCTCTTTCCGTTTCTTCTTCTTCTTATCAACCTAGCTACTTGCTTTAGATATTTCGCTAGGCGAAGAAGGAGAAAGGGAAGGAGATTTAATGGGTGAAGAAGGCGAAAAGTCAACATGAGGTTGATGTGTGGGTGGTGTACTTACATTTGAAGTATTAGGTGCAGTTGAAGCACTGGGAAGATTCGAGATCACCGGAGTGGGGAACAACCAAACCAGTAATCCGATGGTGAGTGCCGAAAGACTCAATGTGGCAATGTATGAAGGACCAAAGTTTCCAAAACAAGGAAAGGTGTAAGGTTCCCTGGGACAAGGGGTTCCTCCATTGGTACTCCCAGGAGTTGATGCCATTAACACTGACTCAACCTAAGGTCCACTAAGTAAAACAAACAACACACACTATGAATCTGAGAAGCAAACAATCAAACAAAACTTCCCACAATGAAACCACTAGTTGGTGATGAAATCCAACGTCACGAAATCAAAATAAGAAGGGGCGGGGATAGAGAGGGTGGATCAGTTATGTTGGTGACCTTCTTAACCGACTTATGCCTTGGTGCAAGCTTCCATGCAGTAATTGTGGATTTACCCCCCAAGGAGCCCAAGTGAGTTTTAACAACGTCTGTTCCAGGTATAGTGAGACTTCCCTTCACTGTCACCTTGTGTGAGACCCTAAAGATTATGGCTACTAAGGTCACCAAATCGTAGTTAGCCCCTGGGCGGGTATAGTCGACAGTCCAGTCCAAATGTATGGGAAGGATAACAAGTCCAAAATCCTTCAAGAGAACTGAGGAAAAGTGGACCGGTAGAGCTCCAGAGGACCCCGAACAGATTCAGAATTCACGAAGCACCGAGTCCAAATGAAGATAGTTGAACCTCAAGAAGAACCCCCAATATACAATCTGATTACTATGAATGGTTGAACCATGGAGGGATAATATATGTAACTCTCTCGAATGTGACCTCGTGCGTAACCCCTATGTGAGAGGGGGATCCCAAAAAGCCTATACGAAAATTGGATTTGCTCTCCCTATCGCAAGATGCTAAGTTTGTTTGATAGCTTTGGAAAGTTATCCTTTCAACCTATTCCAAATCCCTACACTTTAAGATAATGTAGGTTTGCTAACAAAAATGTAAAAAAGTTTGATCAATTTTAGTTTAGCACTTGATTTTAGTGGCTATTGTTTACTCAGAGGTGTATGAGAGTGAAAACTGATGATATTATGACTCAATTCCCAAAACATGCATAAGAAATGATAAGCAGTCTTTTCTTTCAATGAATGTCTATTTAAGGGAAGGAGAAGGATTTTCCTTTCACTTTCAAACACTAAGATGCAATGACCTCATACTATAGTCCTCAATCAAAAATCCGATACAATGCTAAAATGTTTATATGTGATTGATAATCAGTTTGATGTAAATCTTCCTATGTTAATCCGACTTCAAGATCTGTGACATTAAAGAAATTAGAAGCAAACTGCACATAAACAAAACACACCCCTCTAGTGATCAAACAAGAAACAAAAGAAAAACCAAATCCAGACAGGAGGGAATGCTTGAAAAATTGACCTCAAAGATCAAATGGAATGGTTCATAGATCTCTGAAATTCCTTACAAAATCTTTCGCTCAGTCAGATAAATGAGAAGAAAACAGTAAAATGATTACAAGTCTTCAAAGGAAGAATGACTCAAAGTAAGGAAAAAAATGTCATAAAATCAAAGAAAAAGGTGATCAATTCTGAGAAAACAAAGTGTTGAAGGTCAAGACAAAGATGTACTGAGGTTGCAAGGACTCTGAGTAAGTGCAAACAACAAGAAAATGAATTCATAGATTAAGCTCGTACAAGATTTTAACAGAAAAGGGGAATTGCTCTGGTGTCAAAGGCACCAAAGTGTTTCAACGCTCTGTGTAATCTTGGAAGGAAGCGCCAGCGCTCTGGTAGAAGAGGTAGGGGGGCGCTAGACACTAAAAATTCGGAAAAATGACCAAAAATCCAAAAATTCAAGCAAACTCAGAAATTCAAAGTGTATGAGATGAGGTACAGAGACAATCAACACATCTCTAAGAATCAAAGACACAGTATGAATGAGATTTGAAGGTGAGAAAAGGGAAGGGACAAACCAAGGAAAGACGAATAAGAGTCCCTCCCCAGTGGAGTCGCCAATTTCTGTTACAGGGAAATCCCCCTGCAGACAAGTGGATTCCCTCTTGGGCTCTAGACTTCTAAGACCAAGACAGAAAGGTGTTAACATTGGTCACTGGCATCCTTTTAAGCCTAGCTAAACTAATGTATAGAGAAGAGGAAGAAAGGTGTAACTTTTTAATGATGTCCGTCCTCGCATAGTACAAGTTGAGCTTTGATCCCTAAGCTCCTCGATAAGTCCTGCAAAACAAACAAAGACAGAACAAGCTTTTTATTCTACTAAGATTACCTTGAAACCATATCTATCTAATAGAGACACGTTCATGTAGAATAAACACAACCTTGAAAGAAACAGGCCAAGCACATATGTATATTAATGAAAACAAAGCAAAGTGCTTACAACCATAGATGTAGATGCAATAGCTTCACCAAGCTCTCTTTGTCCAGACCCTTACTCAAAAGTTCCATGATCAGAAAGACTGTAACTTCACTGATAAATCTCCCTTATGAGATCATAAGTTTGATGCCTCTAAACTGCCATATCAATACCACTCATGAGATCATAAGTTTGGTATCTCTAAAAATCCATATCTTTTCACCATGAGAAAGCCTCCTTATATAATCTTGGAGAGACCCAACCACCTTAGATATTCTTGGGATAGGTTGAGGATCTTTCTCCATCAGTTGTGGATCCTCCCTAAGATCGATCCTTGACCTTAGATATGAATCCAACCAACTCTAGAGATGAGGGGGATTTATCCCTGATTTTCCTCAACAACCCAAAATTTGCTGAAAAAAGGCCAGCGCTCCCCCAAAAGGGTGCACAGAGCATTGCAACACTCCCCCAAAGAAGGCCAGGAAGCACTGGCACTCCCTGACAGTGGGTAGGGGAGCGATGCCCTCCAAAATCCATTTTTGAGTGGTTTTCTTCATGGCAAATGCTTTGTACTCTTCATAAAATGATTTCTCTTCCTAAAACCAGTATTTGAGGGTTTCTTAAGTGTCCCTATGATGTCGTTAGAGACATGACACAGGCAAGATGGAAGTATGATGTTTGCGACACTTGCGGCCAAAATGCGACACTTGCAACACTCATGATGACAACAATAGTTCATCATTGGAGTGAGTAATTTTGAGGTGTAATAGGGCCAAGAGATGGTTTTGGGATTCAGTACCTGGAAGACCCACTTCCAAGTAAATGTACCCGAAGTGCTTGAAAGTTGTGTCCTTAATCTCTTCAAAAGTGGAATAGACCGCCTCATCCTCCAATCCGATTTCTTTCACATTATTCCTCCATAGGCAAGCTTTGGATTGTCGGTGAAAAAAGGAAGTGTTGTGATCTCTAGCTTGTATCTAGAGACTCTGCGACTTTAACCTCCATTGTTCCTCCTCCCTACAAATATCTGATTGGTATTGCAGAAAGATCATATGTTCTTCCTTTAGAATGACTTGGGTGATAGGGGACTCATTCATTCTTACTTGGAGAAATTCCAACTGGAGTTGTATGGCCTTAATCTTGCGATCAAGGCTATAGATATTTTTTTCCCACTCCTTGATGGCGCACTTAGTGGCTTTGAGGTTATGTTCCCAAATATAGACTAGGGAGCCAAAGATCCAACGACTCTAGGAAGCAACAACAAGAGAAGGAAAGATGGGGTCATCGAGCTAGAGGGGGTTGAAGCGAAAGGGGATAGGGACAAAGTTGATGGTCTCAACTAGAAGAAGAGAGATGGGATGGTGGTTACAACATGCCCAAGAAAGAATATAGCAGGAGAGTGTAAACTAAGAGACTAGGAAGGAGCTGTGAACCAAGAACTTGTCTAGTTGAGATGGAATGTGACCGAGGCCTATCCACCTGCTAGTTCAAGTGTAAATTCCTTTGGAGGGGTGGATGTAAATCATGTTCAAGGATTGTATGAGATCCTTCATCCATTCTCTGCATGGGTCTCTAACAATAGAGCCCCCCTTTTTCTCGTTTTTCTATAGTGTTAAGTTAAAGTCCCCTACAAAAATTCATTTCGAAGCGAAAATCAGAGTCTTAGAACTCCAACAAAGAGTTCCAACACTCCTGATTCTCATGATAGTTGTTAGCAATATAAACATTGAATAAATTCACCATCTGACCTCTGAGTAGGTGAGTGAGATAGACTAATATCCAGTGGAGGGAATCCAGGCTTAAATGAAAATTAAATAATCTAGGGTTCCAAAGGGTGTAGAGTCCCCCTAAGGATCCTCTAGAGCTTACTGCAAGACCAAAACTGTTATGCCAAAATTTGTGACTCATTTGAAGGATGTTTGAGTCCTTCATTTTTGTCTCTTGGATGAGGAGGGCATGGGGATTTTTTTTCTTGATTAAGC
>JZKD02S1910757.1:73590-85576 GCA_000966675.3 Picea glauca
CATACAAATATAATATTTATATTTATTACATTAATATGTTAAAGAATAATGTTATTATGGTAATATTTTGAAGAATAATACTAATATCTAACATTAAATATTATTTCTTATTATAAATGTATATGCTTATGAATGCACATTCCATTTATTATTCATTGGCTAACTAATCACACATAAATATAATATTTATATATTTATATTTATTACTTTAATATGTTAAAGAATAATATTAATATCTAACATTAAATATTATTTCTTATTATGAAAGTATATGTCATTTATTATTCAGACTCATTAATCACACATATAAATATAATATTTATATATTTATATTTATTACATTAATATGTTAAAGAATAATGTTATTATGGTAATATACTAAAGAATAATATTAACATCTAACCTTAAATATTATTTGTGTGTTTTGTCTTAATTTATTATTAATATGAATATTAATTTGAAAATTATTCATATACAAATTATTGTATAATACTAATCTCAATGTTAAGTGAAGAAATCACCACACCATAGTTTTAACTTCCATTTCTAAATTTATGTTGCATTATGGTCTGTCATAAAGGATACACACGATTATATTTATGATAATAGAGTGAAATGCTCTATGCTCAATTTAGAGAGGACATTGAACCATCAAAGATAGGTAGCATATCACTATCAGATACATATAACTCCCCAACAACTTTAATCTCACATAACCACTTGTACTAATAAAGAGTTGTTTTTTTGACAAGAATAATGCATCTAATATTTATCTTGGAAATTAATGTACGCATTTTTTTTATGAAATTAGAGTCACAGTTTTATGAACAATAAAGTAAAAAATAAGTATGTCTCGCATTCTCATGCTTAAGTAATGAATGGGGTCATTGGTACCATGCCAATGCCATTACACTAATAATTTTGAAGGTCACATTAACAATATTCTTCTTAAGGATACAATTCATAATTGACACAAGACCTAAGATCAATTGTCCCATCCAACAAACCCCACTCATGGGAGGGGTATGTCTGCTCAAAATTGATATTGAGTCTTTTTCACAACAACAATTTCAAATTGCCACTAGACTATAACCTAATGAACAACTAATAAATGTGTATCTATCTATGTATCTACAACCTATTTGTAATAAAATTTTATGAAAAAAGTCTAGACGAATTATTCTCACATGAAGTTCCACTAAAAACAATTATAAATCTTGATAGTTTTTAATTAATATTAATTAAATTTAATAATACATGAATACAAAATTTAGATCTTAACTATTATTTATTAAATTAAAAATCACTTAATTAAAATTATATTTCTTCTCCCTGGATGGGGTGTCTAATGTGGAAGTTTTATAGGAGCCTAAAAGGCACCTGCATGTAATCCCACCTGGGTTCCTTTGTGTGTGGAATCACTTAGGGTATGGGGGGTATTACTCTGACCCTCATATCTTGACCACCTAGTACCATATAGTGCAAGTGACCTTCGTTGATGATGGAACTGCCATAATGCATAATCATTAATTCAGAAGGGTACAATGTTTTTATGGCTAGGTAGGGCTCGATGGAAAAGGTGAAACACATGTTATTAGACTCGGGGATTGATAGGGTTCAATATTTTCTCTCTAGACTCCTATCTTCGGTGACTATGGTAAGTTCTCCCTCTGTTTCACTGCTCTGGTTCATTTGGTTGTCATTATTTTTGGTTATACTAGGTTTCGAGGGTGGGGACACCATGATGAGGGTAGATTCAAATATGTTGGTTCTCGATGCTCAACTGCCATCCCTCTCCTTCACCCAAACCCATTTCCTCCTTTCCTTGGCTCATTCTATTAATCACAACTCCAACCNTCATTAATTCAGAAGGGTACAAGGTTTTTATGGCTAGGTAGGGCTCGATGGAAAAGGTGAAACACATGTTATTAGACTCGAGGATTGATAGGGTTCAATATTTTGTCTCTAGACTCCTATCTTCGGTGACTATGGTACGTTCTCCCTCTGTTTCACTGCTCTGGTTCATTTGATGTCATTATCTTTGGTTATACTAGGATTCGAGGGTGGGGACACCATGATGAGGGTAGATTCAAATATGTTGGTTCTCGATGCTCAACTGCCATCCCTCTCTTTCACCCAAACCCATTTCCTCGTTTCCTTGGCTCATTCTATTAATCACAACTCCAACCCTCACTCCAAAACCATTGATTGTTTTAATCTATTAATCATGAAGAGAATTGATCAAGGAGGTTGTCTCGAGTCTAGCAAGAAAGGCCTAGGTCATTGTTCCAAAGACACTGCCAAAAGATATCCCTCTCAAAAAACCACCCAATGCATAACCTAGGTTCAACTGGACGCTATGAAATCCGTAGAGAATTTCCATCATTGGTTTTCTAAGGATATCAAGAATGAGGTAACATCTATGGACTAAAATATCAATAAAAAAAGAAGGAAACTCTCTAATTTCAAATTGGATACTAAAGTTAAGGACCAGGTACTAGATATCAAGTTCTTTAGGTCTAAAGACAACAAGGTGTTGGTTGTGGAGCTTGATTATCTTCTCGATTCAGAGGTATTTTACTTTCAGCTGTGTTTATACCCCATGAAGTATTTACACCACATAAGTATGTACACTCTTCCACACGGGGGAGTGCAGAGGGGGGGCTATCCTCCTGACTGGGGGGTCTAGGGGTAAGCAGGTCGCCAACAGGGGTTCGGGGGCGAAGCCCCCGAAGGAAAAATTTCCTTGTAAATGTTTATTGTAATTTCATTGTAAATCTGGACCGTTCATTATAAGGTCGCATATCTAACGATAGAGATTATGTTAGGTTTTTTTGCCCTAGAAGACAACCCTCTTTTATGAGGGAAATGTATTGCGGCTATGGTTGATGGCGAATATTGTATTCTGAAAGAGGAGATTGTGAGAGAAAGAGGAGGAAGTTACAGTGGGTTTGTTGTAGGTTGTATCCCTTCATATGTTGGATAATAATAAAGGAAGGACCTGGCAATTTCTTTGGTGGACATAGCCCACATTGGGTGAACCATGTAAATCTGTGTCTCTCTTGTATTGTGTATCTTCTGTGTTTTGTTTTCGTATTTGTTTTATTTTATTGCTCTGCAGTCCTGTTTTCCTAACACAAGGTATTTAAGCTCATTGAGATTTACTATCTTAACAAGGCCTTCATTGCCTAGGTGGTGGAGGAAAGTGTGCCACCATTGTGACACTAAGAGGGTTGAAGATGAAAATCACTTTCTCTTAGATTGTCCAACCTATACCCATATTAGATTTCAATTTCAAAATATTATTCACACTAGCAACCTTCCTAACCTTTTAACTCAACAAAACTATGGTGATCTTGGAAACCTTCTCTTAATGTTTTTCGAGCACATAGACAAAATTCTAAAGAATTGCAAGTAATCCATTACCTTCTTAAGGTCCGATAAACCAATTTGGTCAAAGTGGATGTTAATCATCATCATCATCATCAATATTATACTCGTTAAGAGCTCAACATGTCACTTACGAAAATTAAAACTTGATGAAAATGATAACAATCATTTATCCAAACCCCGTAAACTAAACACAATTAACATTTCAATCATTAATATTGACATTATATGTTTTGAAAAATTCCCACTCCCCTTAAGTGTTATTATATGTTTTGAACAATTCCCACTCCCATTAAATGTTAGGTTTGTTTATGGAAAAAATATGTTTTGGAGAAGATAAGTATAAAAGTGATGTGTAAACGTGTTACCCCACCACATGTGAGTCTAATAAAGTAAAAGTAAAGTATGGATATGAGAATAGTCTAATAAAGTAAAAGTAAAGTATGGATATGAGAAATGATGGAAAAAATCCCAATTTGAGGATATGCACAACTTTCTCATTCTTCCATTCCATAAAGGGATTGATTGAGGTAAGAGACTTTCGCGAAGCATTCATAATTTGACATTATGATCTCATAGTCTATTTTCAACTACAATTCGCTTCATTATAATAATGAATGGCATTGTGCTCTATAATCTATGGATTTTCTTTTTCCATGAATGAGAGGAACAATTTATCATCGAGTGGAAACCTTCCTTAAATAGAAAGTTTTGTTAATCATAAAAGAAGATGAAGGGGACAAAGTGGGAAATATCCCCTTTCCTTTTCAAAGGGTAACAACGCCGCCATTCCCAACGTTAAAGCCTTTGACTATGGTTTATTATATGCATCAAACTAATTAGTGTACTTCGAAGCAACCATCTAAATTCTTATTGTGTTGGTTGATTGATTGCAAATTCAAGTTTTATTGAATCTGTTCCTATGTTTTTATAAAGTTTTTAATTAATTTTAGTATTTTTAAAATTTAATAAACTTTTCATAATTTTTGGATTTTTTTTTAATCTTTTTTTAATTGGTAAATGAAACTTTGGATGAGACTTAAATTTATGGTGTGTTTCAATTCATTTTCCTATTTGTCAGTCTTTTAAAATTAATTTAAAAATATGCAATATTAATTGGTCAATCTCTGACCACTTTTGATATTTATGACAGATTTTGAAGCTTCTAACATCTCACTGCAGTCAAAGCTTATCTCACTGCAATCGAAACACTTGCATGCATGCAACACTCCACTTTGATAATGCTCCATCTGTGTGCATGCAGTCCTCCACTTGGATGCTTTTGCTCGCCCCCATAACACCCTCTACCTGTTAGAGAAGCCATAACCTCCCTTGCTTTCTTATATTCAACATTCATTCTAGTGAAAACATGATGGATGATGGAAACCTCCCTTACTTTCTTATCTTCAACATTCATTCTATTGAAAACATGATGGGCGAGGGTGCTTAATGGACATTGGCATAACGACAGATTGATGGCATAAGGGCATAGGATGAATGGATCAAGGGTGGATTGATGGTGTTGGAGCCACCTTTCTCTAAATACATGAAATGTTATACTTAAGCCCAAAAAGGTTGGATTTCGAGACTTCGTTTGTTTCACGTTTCTACCCCTTAAAATCGCAGTATCCCGACGTACGAAATGGCGAAAACCTTCCTAATTCTAATCACCATTACTAAAAGACTAAGCGGGGATTATCATCTCTTAGTACCTCGTACCCTCGCTCTCGAGAGTTACGTGTTGAACATTTCTCAAGCCTCTGACTTGCGAACTCACGAAGTTGTGTTAAAGTTACCCAGGTTAGTATCAAGAACAAATCACTTTAAACCCTAGTTAGTCACTATCGTGATTTCGCGACTCGACGATTGTTTCCCTAAAGGGAATCACCTTTGTAACCTCGATCCACGAAGTCACGATTTTATTTAATTAAGCATGGGTTAATTAAAGGCTTAAGTCAAATCACTTTTAATCAATTAAATCGCACCATCGCGATTTTGGGTTTTTAAGGTTCAGAGGCTAGGAGCGAAAACACTCGATGTGGCGAACACCGAAAAGGGGATTAGCAACTAAGTGCACTAAATTGAAAGAACTAAACAAGATTAATTAGCGCCTTAAACAAACTTTAACACACGGTTTACGGATGAAGTTTTGAATGATCCTGCATTTTTCAATGTTATGAATCGTGAAACATTTATGGCATTTATTTGAATTGCAATGCATTTATTTGAATTGCAATGAGGTGACGGATGGTAAGATCTCATTTTTACTTCTAAATCTTTCTATTAAGTGATTTGACCGTTCTGTTGGCAAGGACACACATAGACTTAAATGATCAAGATAAAGAGTTTTTCCTTCATTATTTCAGTGTTCATTTCTATTTGCGCGCAGAGCCATTTCACCAGGATAACTTATGTTTGTGTTTTCAATTTTTCTGACAGGAGATCCGGTTGCAGGTTTCTCTATCATGGCTCCACGAAAAGTGCCCAAGGAAGTTGCCGAGAGTTCAAGTTAGGGTTCAGACGTTGTTTCCGATACCTCGCCCTGAAGTATTAATTTTGTCAATACATGGTCATACATTTCCAACATTCTACAATCCGAGTCGGTAAAAATTTCGAATGATTCTAGCGACGATGAGAAGGATGACTTGTCAACCAAATACAAAATCGTCGCTCAAGCAGAGATGCAAAAAATAGCGGTGAGGCCCCAGCTTCTTCCCTATTGTGATATGATCAGGTGGCCGCTGGACCATGTGGACATCCCGACCAGGACAATTATCAACAAACAGAAGGTAACGATTGGGACTTTTAGACCAGAACATTTGCGGGCAATGTATAAATTGTCACCCACACCGAACCTTACTCACAATGTCGAATTTCTAGAAGGTTTCAAGAAGAAGGAGTGTGAGCAATATGAAAAAAGTTTATCCAATCTGATCAAAGATTGGGTTTCACACCCCGCGAAATTCAGGGCTGATACTCACATAATCTATTCAATCTCTTCCTTGGAGCCACAATTCAAGTATATAGCGATGATGGCCTGCAGGTTGTATGGGAAGGAGGACACTACCCATTTTTTCCTCCCATGGGTATCACTTATTCATATAGTTGCTGAGGTTTTCTCCTTCGACTGGGCCAAGTTGTTGTCTGACAGTCTAACCAGTCGAATTACTGAATATCTAGCACAAAGGAAGAGTAAGAAAGAAGCTTTGTTCTTTATGTCGGCTTACATCATGAATGATATCTGCTTCATGAAACCCTTCCCACTAATGAACTGGATTTGGGATCCATCTAATACAGATCCTATTCATGTCTACCACTCAAAGCTTTGGGAGGATAAATCCAAAGAATTCATCTACGAGATCTTCAACTGGGTAATGGTGCCATTGCATGTCACCATCTTCAGCCAACTGCCTCCTAGGATTTCAGATAGCGTCACGACCAACCTGAGTAGCATGGAAGATTGGTATAAAGAGGCAGAATTTTCATATATCAGGGTTTTCGACACCTCTGTTCCTCCATATGCTCTACCGCTATTCTTGCCAAATAAACTATTGTGTCGTGAGATCGCTAGATAGACTGTGTTCGGCGGAATAAGCAAAGAGCTCAAAGGAGTATCAAAAAAGGTATGGCCGCCCTTCCCCATTCATATTGGTGCATATTCTTTGTTAGATTTTGGCCATGCCAAAGCCGAGGCTACGACTTTAGAAGAAATGAATCTGGTGGATATTGAGTTCAAGAAGCACGACCCTAACAAGGTTGTGAGAAATCACCTGGCAAGTTGTGGCCTGAAGAGATACAAACACGAGGATTCCCCTCATGATGAAATATTTCGGGGTGCGAGGTCCTACTCTGAAGTCCTAAGTCGGATTCAAGCCCTGCCACACGAGATATGGCCGATTTCCTTAAATTCCAAGAGCACCGGCGGAGTTGTCTCCCCCAGGTTTTACAAGGTGAAACCCCAAAGCTTCCTGTTACACAGCAGACGGAAGCCAAAGGTTCAAAGGACTCGATTCCTAACAAGGAGAAGAACCAAGAGGAAACAGGGGAGGCTGGAACCTCAGAGTGAGGAGCCGAAATCCCCTACCAACAGGAAGGAAACCTCAAAAAGGGTATGTCGGGCAAGCAGGTCCAAGGTCAAGCAGAGATACCCTCGCAAGGGTCGGTCGACTCACTATCGCTCATGTCAAACAAGCCAGCCACAGATGCTACCCCGAAACAACCATTCAATGAAATTGGTAGTCCCATTGCTTCTATCACACCCTTACAGTTCACAAAGGGGAACCCCGATGCGAGATGGGTTTTCGGTGAAGAACTAATGCCCATTTCGGTTGAAGAATTATCCCCTAATGAATTTTTCTTTGATAAGAAAAGGAAGGTTGTAGTGAAGCAAGAATCATATAAAAAAGAGGGCGTAGTGGCTAAAAGATTTAAAATCTTGACAGAAGGAAAGGTCGTAGGGGAGGAGGAATTCACCGATGAGATAGCAAGAACACTAGGGGCTTATGCTACAACTAACTAGTACTCCGTGGGAACCTTGAAGGCATAGTTGAAGCGAAAGAACCTCTTAATTGGCAAGTTGGAAGCTAGGGTGGCTACGGCGGAAGAAAACGCCAAGGATGAGGTGAGCAGAAGCCTCGAGCAGGCCAAAATAGCTGATCTACAGGAGATCAAGAAGCTTAGATCCGACCTTGAGATGGTGCGCCAATCAGCGCAAGTAAGCCAAACGCAGGTAAGCCAGCAGGAGCAAAAAATAATACAGTTACAGTCGAAGTTGGATGTCGCTGAGAGTCAGGTTTTAGACATAAAAATGTTCAGATACCAAGGTTCCAAAATTCGACAGAAGGTATTAACGGCTCAACAAGACTTTCTTGTAAAAGTGGGAACCATTCAGAACCACTTTCAGGCGATAGATCAAGTGTTAGAAAATATTTCTTTAAGAGAAAGAGAAGTTGGGGCGGCTTGGGTTGCTTTCCAGGATGTTGTTATAGCTACAATGAAGATAGAGATGGTTAGCAACTCCAAATTATCCATCGCAGAACAAACTAGAGGGAATATCTTGCTAAAGGTTTGGGAGCAGAGTATATCAGAAAGCAGGGGGAGAGATAAAGAGGTGATGAATTCTTGTGAGGAAATGTTCACCTTGATAAATAAAAGTTTGTTAGACCTTGATAAATAAAAGTTTGTTAGACCTTGATAAGGAAGGCAATGCTGGGATGCTGGGAAAAATCAATATAGCTAAACACCTGCTGGACATCAAAGAAAATGTGGAGAAGGAGCAATCAGAGATATCCCAGATAAGCCAGATTGATATGGTCCAAGTGGACAAATGGCTAGTACAACCAAGTTTACAATTATGCTCTATCATCCCAGAAGACCGATAAGTAGGGAAAAGGTTGCCACAGTTGGCAAAGAGTTGCTACACCTTTGAGGCAAGCAACCAAGTAGAGCCTTCCAGGTTGATAGCCCAATTGGTTGAAAGGTGTGTCATTTGCATTGAGTAGGTGAAGGGGCAGGTTTCTGGTGCTAAATAATGACAGATGTCAACCCATTATATTTTTGGAGCCGGAAGAGAAGAGAAAGGAAGGTGCTCCGCCCTTACTAGGGAAGACAAAAGATGAGGAGATGAAACGCTCCATTTTTTCATTTGTAATCGACAAGTTTCCAGAACGATCGGAATTCTAAATGTTTAGAAGTTTGTTTAAATATACATTTAGGAAGAGACACAAGGGGATTTTTTTTTGGTTGGATATTGTAATAGAGAAAGTTTTTTTTAGCCAGGATTAATACAAAGCGAATTGAAGACTCCATATTCCGTCAAGATTAAGTTATGTGTTTTCCTTTGTGATTTCATACTTCATGTCATTTTTTACATATGCATCTTTGATGAATGTTTTAACTACAATTTAGTATAACTTCTACTGTGGTGATCGGATTCTAGTTATCTAGTTATTTACAACTTTTCCTCTGTATCGGATACTAGTAGGTACAAGACCTATGAATTACTTAGATCTCTACATTTTATGCTTTCATCAAGGTATCTCTTTCTTTTCTTCTTCTGCTACATCGTGGAATTCCTCTAAAATTGATGCCCCACATTGTTGACACCTCTATGTTTTTCTTTCATTTTCACACTCGATTTCAGATTTTAACTCAGTTATGGAAAATGACCTTCGATTTTGTTAAAATCTTCGATTGGCTTCACTGAATTTTCCTCGTATAATCTAAAATTGAAATAAGCACTTTAAAACATCAACCCTTTTTTAAAGCTCTATTCTCCCCATGACTGTACCTGTCGTAAGGCATCCCAACATCGAACCCGGCCTATCGAATCAAACCATCATTGCTTTGAATATTTTCAATACCATACTTAAGACTTCCATCACCTGGACAGAGCTCAAACGTTCATGGGCCGCCATCGAACGAGATATCAGCATTCAAGAATATTTGGAAACTAGACAAAGACAACTCAGAAATCAACCATAGCTTCTTTCCCCGAAGTTGTTTCTTCCCCTTTTTATCACTCACTCACTTTGGATGCTTAGAATATATACTTTATAGCCTTAAGTGTAGACTCTGGAACAACATCTTTCTAGTGCCATTGCCGGGGATGGAGAATCATAGTCACTTTCCCCTGAGAAAACGACATTTCCAAGTTTCATTTTTTGATGGTGAACAAAGAGCGAACACCTTGTTAAGGTTAAAAATTCATCATTCACTTGGCGACTCCACTCTTAAGTAAGCTGACATCCTTTCAAAAGAACACCAGACAAAACCCAGATGCCAAACAGACAATGCCAGTTTTCGACCCTGAAAAAATACTAAGACCAAGGGGTCTTTTTAAACAAAATGTTGTTGCCTACAAACCCATGTCTAATCAGTATAAATATAATACCTTTTTCGAACCTTCACCCTCGCGAGAAATTTCTCTTGGGAAAATATCGGACAGTGTTGTCGAAGCCGAGACCCTAAAGTCCGAGCAACTCTTACCCAAGATCAATATCGAGACCTCTCCGACTACCTCTTATGTTAGTAGGGGTGACACACCTACCATAAAGGTCATCCCTATTGATATCCCATCGACTCTCAATATAAACCCCTCTGTCACTCAAGGCCTTGAATAAGTTTCCACATACACGGATTCGACACCAGTGGGTTCTCCCATTTACATATCCTGCAAGTCGGAGGATCTGAGTCCATGTATACCTTCTTCCCCTTTTTCAACTTTCACCTCCCCTGGTAAAAAATTTCCCGATTTTCCCCTTTCCACCCTGTGGAAGCCAGAGAGTCGCTATACATCTTAGCCAACCCTCTTTATAATGCACATATTACTTCTCCTAGGTTATCCATGGCTGCCACCAGAGGAGGAGCAGGGGGAATAGGAGGTCAAGGCCAACAACCGCCTCCCAGGGTTTTCACCAAAGTAGTTGCTAGATACACCCCCTTGGTCCTTCCAGTACCTCTCCATGATTTACTCGAAAACTATATGAAAAAATTATCCAAGTTCACAGGAGAAGGGGATCTAACTGCAGCCGAGCATATCAACGTTTTTGATCAATTCGCTGATATTCTAGGTCTCGAGCATGAGGACGTGTATTCCCGTTTGTTTTTCCAAACCTTCGAGGGACAGGTAAGAACTTGGTTTCAGAGCCTACCCCTAGGTTCAATCTTATCCTACGATGCGCTAGAAGACCTCTTTCTCAAACAATGGGGCGAAATAAAGGATCATTTATACTATTTGACCGAGTTCGGGTCTTTAAAGAAAAAGGGATCTGAAACTGTTATGGAATTTATCCAAAGGTTTAACAAGTTGTACAATAAGATCCCAGTTAAAGTTAAATTGTCCCAATCCCCATCCAAAGTGACTTTCACAGGATCCTTTGAACCCAATTTTTCTCTACTATTAAGAGAATGGAGAGGGGCCGACCTAACCTAAATGCAAGATGACGCTATGGAAATTGAGTCAAACATGATGGCTTTGGGTAAATTAAAAATGAAAATCGAGATGGGAAACAGAAAAACTAGACGTCTTAGAGAAAAAGAAGGTCCCTTTGGATCTGGAAGATCCTCAGATGACAAAATGGATGACATGGCTAGGATAATAAAAGAACTATCAAACAAAATCTCGAGGATGGAGCTAAATCAATCCAAAGCTGATCAATTCGTTAAGAGAGAATTCAGGAGAAATTTCAATCCTCAGTTTCAACCAAGACAAATTAAAAATGAAGACCAAAAGATCCAAACACCTCTAAAAAATGAAAATTTTATTGGAGGAAATGATATGCAAGAGTTCAAAGACTTGGAAGAAGACGTAAACAACTTAGGCGATGACTGTATACAACCTCACTTGATGAAAGAAGATTATGATAAGTCCCTGAACACTGACCAATCATCGGTTGAAGACAATAACCTAAACAATGTTGATGATCCTTCTTATCAAGGAATGGATGACACCATAATGCCTGAGCTCCAGCATGTTGGAATATTGATTGTTGTCATTGATGTCAACCCTAGTCATGGGTTTTGGACCGCAAGATTGATAAAGGTATTTGGACATGAAGGAAAATGAACATGCATATACAACACCCATGAATGGATA
>JZKD02S1910757.1:86223-98827 GCA_000966675.3 Picea glauca
TTCTCATATATTGTGCATGGTGTATTGTGGTGTATTGGTGTAACTCTTATACTATTGTTCATTGCTCATTGGATATAATTGAATGGTTTAAGTATAAATTGAAAAAGGTTTTTAATTGTACTTGATACTGATTCACCCCCCTCTCAGTATCAACACAGCATAAATACAATCTGAGGCCCAAAAACAAACTTGTGTCAACTGCGCAACCCAAGAAAATTTTGCCTAGGGGAAAAACATACGAGCCTATCCAGAAAGAGAACGAGATGTGAAATAAAAAAGGGGTAGACTCACAGAATACCAATGTAAAAGAGGTCGAAACCCAAGCAATAAGAACTAAGGCAGTTGAAACGCGGACACCCGAAACTAGAAACACTGAAAATAAAACAATGCTACTAAATAAAATGGATAAGAAAGAGTCTGATGTTTCAGCCAAGGAAACAGATAAAATTGTGGGAGGTTTTTGCCTAGAAAACGAGATAAAAAAGATCAAGATACCAATACCTTTGGTCAAGTTGGTGAAGAATCCTGTGTACCAAAAACAAATAACCAAGATGATAAAATTTTTAGATGTAGAGAGTCAGTCCAACGTGATAAATCTGGAAGATGACAAGCCTAATATCACTTTTGGTCCACATTTTGAAGGTGCCAAAGATACCGTCACCCCCTTCTATATTACCCTGAAAGTGCACAATCGGTGTTGCATAATTGCATGCTGGACTCTCGGGCCTCTCATAATGTAATGCCCAAATCTATTATGGATAGACTAGGCCTCGAAATCACCAGACCCTATGGATATCTTTACTCGTTCGATTCAAGGAGAGTTAAGTGCATGGGCATGATCAAAGATTTAGTAGTCACCCTCGCCTAGATTCCGGTGAAAAATGTTCTAATGGATGTATTTATCGCTGATATACCCCCGAAGTATGGTTTACTATTATCTAGATCTTTGGGAGCCAAGCTCAGGGGATCCCTTCAGCTGGATATGACCTACACCACAATCCCTATTTTTGGTGGACAGTTCACATGGTTATACAGGGAAACACGGTTGGCATATATGGTAAGTGATCCTCAGAATCCTAACAATTACCTTGTTTACATAGCCGATCAAGACCTAGGAAATTGTATTCTATCCTTTGACAATATTGAAGATAATTTTACTGAAGAAAGTTACATCGATGAAATCAAAACCGAAAATACAGCTAAAAATGTGTACAACACTGGAACTTGGAAAATGTTCTTTGATGGTGCTTCATTGTGTGAAGGAGCAAGTGCAGGAGTGCTTTTCGTAGCACCTGAAAATGAATTCGTTGTTCCCTTCTCTTACAGGCTACAGTGGGACGTAGACTAAACAAACAATGTTTGTGAATATGAAGCTCTAGTCTTAGGACTGGAAGCTACCAAGAAGCTAAACATAAATAAGTTAGAGGTCTATGGAGATGTTGAACTGATTGTGAAGAAGGTAAATTGACAGTACTAGGCCAAGCATCCTAGACTAAGGTCCTACATAAATTGCGCCCGGGATCTAATGGAAAAAGTATTTTCATTAGTAAAGGTTCATTTCATCCCATGAGCTGAAAACCAGCAGGCCGATTCACTGGCCAAAGCAGCTTCGACTTTCGCCCCCCTACTGCTTTCAAATTAAATTACCACATAGAGGTAAGGCACAGACCATCCATACCAAACAACATACAACACTGGCAGGTTTTTGAAGATGATGAACAGATCATAAAGTTCCTGGAAATGGTGGATGATTTCTCTGAAACCCACATTGACCAGGAAAACCAAAACGATCATACCTAGATTATGCAGGAAGGGGAGGAACCTTAGGAGTTCCGAGAAAAAATTGCAAATCATCGTCTGCTAGTGTTAAAAAGTAATCAGATCCCTAAGGGCATGATACCTCTGGAAAGGTTGTTTGATCAAAACGACATGCCTCTGAAGTCCACCTTGTAGCCCCAACCAGAGGAGGTCGAAGACTATGACGTGGGCACCACCAAAGAGCCTAGGATAGTGAAGTCATCAAAGTACCTTCCTCCTGAGATAAAAAGAAAGTATACAGACTTACTTGGGCGGTATAAAGATGTCTTTGCATGGTCTTATGATGAGCTCAGAACCTATGATACCTCTGTGATCGAGCATAAGATACCTTTGAAACCTGGTGTTAAACCCTTTAGATAGAAGCTCAGACAAATCAACCCCATTTTACTGCCCGTGGTCGAAAAAGGAGTGAAAAATCTTTTAGACGCAAAAATAATTGTACCTCTCAGGTACTCTGACTGGGTGGCGAACTTAGTCCCGGTTAGGAAGAAAAGAGGGGAGATTAGACTGTGTGTAGACTTTAGAAATCTAAACAAGTCCTCTCTCAAAGATAATTATCCTCTACCCAAAATGGATCACGTTTTGGAAAAAGTAGTTGGGGCAAATAGGATGTCGATGATCGATGGGTTTTCTGGTTACAATCAAATTACCGTCAATGAGCATGATAAAGAAAAAACAACTTTCACCACCCCTTGGGGAACATTTATGTATGAAAAAATTCCTTTTGGTCTGATGAATGTAGGTGCTACCTTCCAGCACGCTATGGATATCACTTTCATCGGTGAAAGAGATAAATTCGTAGTTATCTACCTCGATGATCTGACTGGCTTCTCTAAATCCAATGGAGATCATCTGTTACATCTGAAGCAAACGTTTGAAAAATGCTGAAAATTTGGTTTGTCTTTAAACCCCAAGAAGTCTCACTTCGTGATGCAAGAAGGTAAACTCTTGGGCCACATTGTATCTCGAGATGGAATTAAAATCGACCCTAAAAGGGTAGAAGCTATAGACACCATAAATATTCCTAGAAATATAAAAGAAATTCAGTCATTTTTAGGAAAAATAAATTTTTTGAGAAGATTTATCCCAAACTTTGTTGAAATCGTGAAATTGATCACAGATATGCTAAAGAAGAACAACAAAGTGAAATGGACAGTAGAACCTAAAGCGTCATTTGAACACATCAAGAAATTTATCAGCGAAGCGCCCATACTGGCAAGCCCTGATTACCTAAAGGATTTCCTGATTTTCTTGTTTGCCTCCGAGCACACAGTGGCGGTAGTACTTCTCCAGAAGAATGAAGAGGATTTCAAGCAGCCAATAGCCTTTTTTAGTAAAAGTATTAGAGATACTGAACTGAGATACGATATAATAGAGAAACAAGCGTATGCTATGGTTAAGGTGTTGAAGGATTTTATAACTTACGTGCTACACTCCAAGGTAATTGCATACGTTCCCACCAGTTCTGTGAAGGATATATTGGTTCAACCCGATAGTGATGGAAAGAGGGGTCGGTGGCTTGCTAAAATTCAAGAGTTCTACCTAGAGGTAAAACCGACGAAACTAGTGAAAGGACAAGGTCTGGCTAATCTCTTGGCGAAATCAAATTTCAGAGCACTCGAAATAAATAACCTGCAAGGATACAAAGGACATGGGGATGTAAATGAGCCTGATGACCAAATAGCTATATCCATAATCGAAGATAATTTTGCGTTATCGGATTGGTATAAAGATATAGTGTCCTACCTACTGACCCTGAAATGCCCTAGTGATCTATCTCCAACTAAAACCAGACACTGAAGCTACATGTGGTGAAGTACTGTATATCCAAAAGTCAATTGTACTGGAAGGACACATTAGGCTTCCTATTGGTTTGTTTGGTAGAATTAGAAACAGAGGGGGTCATAAACAAATTTCACGAAGGAGTGTGCAGAGGGCATCACACTTGGAGGGAAACAACTTATAAAATCTCGAGGGAAGGATATTATTGGCCTAAACTATTCTAATATGTCAACGCCAAAGTCAGAGCCTGTAACCCTTGCCAGTTGTTCGCAAGCAAACAAAATCTCCCAATGCTACCTCTGGTTCCTGTCAAAACCAAAGCCCCTTTCCAACAATGGGGTTAGATTTTATAGGTGAAATCAACCCACATTCCAGTGCTCAACACAAATGGATCCTCACTGCCACATATTATTTCACCAAATGGGTGGAGGCTATTCCGACTAGAAAGGCAACTGATTTAGTGGTGATAGATTTTCTGGAAGAGAGCATACCGTCCAAATTTGGCTGTCCCCGAAAGATAGTAACGGACAATGCCAAGGCATTCAAGTCTATGGAAATGGTCAGATTTTGCGAAAAATATAACATCGTATTTGGCCATTCCACAACATATTACCCTCAAGTTAATGGGTTAGCCGAATCATCAAATAAAAGTTTAATTACTATAATTAAGAAGGTGTTGAGCGAAAACAAAAGATCTTGGCATGTACACTTGAAGTACGCTTTATGGGAAAATCGAATAGGTATGAATAAATCCATTGGTACTTCTCCTTTCCAAATGGTATACGGGACTAATGTGGTATTACCTATAAATCTAGCGCTCCCTGTAATAAATCTCTGGAAATATGAGAAAGAAGAGCCAAACCACGTCACAAGAAGAATAAATCAGTTGATTGAGGTTCAACAACGCAGGACCGAAGTGGACACAAGGGTGCAGAAATACCAGAACAACATGAAAGCGTTGTTCAATCATAAAGCCAAAAACAGAGATTTCCTCCCCGACGATTTGGTTTTGAAATGGGATGCTAGGAGGGAAGATTTGGCAAAACATGGTAAATTTGATCATATTTGGTACAGAACGTTCAAAGTCTCATCTTTTGAAGGGAAGAATTCATTTCTGTTAGAGAATTTGGATGGTAAAACCCTCAGTACCCCCGTCAACGGGCATTATTTAAAGCACTATATGCAATAAATGAGTTCCAAATCTCCATTGTATATACCGGTTTGTGTTTTCTTTTTTGTTTATATAAATTTTTGGTAAGTTCACTTTCATCGCGAATAAAACAGGCTGTTGATTTCCTAGAAGTAGAGACATACATTTTGACACACAGAATCCCATAAATATTGAAGACCTGATACTCTTCGTGTTGTTTCATACAAGCCTCCGAATTACAGCCCAAACTGCAAAAGGAGAAAGGGACTGTCGGGTATCAGGAGATTGACCCACCCGAAACAGGTGACAAATATTTTTCTTTTAGAGGAGAACGAAGTGGTAAGGCCAAGGTATGAATTTCCTAAGTATCCGAGTTTCAAACGAACATCACTTAAAACATAGAAATGGTCTCACAAGTACGATCTATTCACCCGACATGTTTTCTAAAAAAATGGGGGGGGGGACAAGTTTCCTAGAGTCAAGATTGCATGATAACATCCGGGTTTTTGAGGTCCATAGCCTTCTCTCTTTCCCTTTTTCATCCTTGGTCCTCTCTCCTTAAGCTCTGACACCTGCCCATACCATCCACAGAGGAAAAGAGGTTACGCTTCAATTTTGGAAACTGGCGAATGAATCTCAGAAAGTATACTGGCCTTCACGACTCCTCGGTCTCCTACTGAACAAAGACATGTGTAGGCGGATCCTAACTCTCTTAGGTATTTTAACAGGTTTCAAATGGTTAAGTCTTGCTCAAAAGAAGACCCCTAGAAATGAATTCTCCCCTAATTTCCTGTAGACTAGGATGTTGTGAAGGTTAAGAGAAAGTTGGTCAAGAGCACTCAAATCAAGTTGACAAGCCTCTGTAACGAATATTACACAAATATCACCCTTGGTATATTTTATGCAAATTGATTGCCCCCACTCCACATTTCAAAAGTAAAGTATAAGATAGATGGTGAAAGAAAATTCATAATTGATTTCCCCCATCTAGTCCAAAGAGATGATGAAAGGAAATTCATAAAATGATTGCCCTCATCTTAGCATTTAAATGCAAGATTACAGTTTGGAGTGGTGAAAGGAAATTCAATAAAGGGAACCAGATAACTTCACCGGGGTACTGAACATGCTCGCTGGAAATGACGCAATATCTAAGATATATGTAAGGATGTCGTACTAAAATTATACTACACTCTGGTAATCAACTTTTTTGAAACCAGATCCACATCTCGAGTTCATGCGGGTCTCCCTGATTAAAAGCATGGAATTTACTTCGTTTTGATGCAATCTAAAACCTGCCAGATCTGTTGATTTTCCTAAGATTGATTGGACCATCTTAAGCAACTCCAAATTCAGTCTCGAGAAAGGGAAAGTTACCGAATGGATTGCAGTTGAGTTTAGGAAGCGTGTCGAGTTTTGAAAGTTTTAGAATTAAAGTTGAAACCTCAAATTTTCGTCTGCACCCCCTTTTCAAACAAAGTTTCACTGAAGCAAACTGATGACTCCATTTACCCTTTCTTAGGCACCTGGTCTGTTTTCCTTCTCATCCCACAAGGAGATGAGATCCCTAGTTGGAGCCGCCTTTCTATAAATACATGAAATGTTATACTTAAGCCCAAAAAGGTTGGATTTCGGGACTTTGTTTGTTTCACGTTTCTACCCCCTAAAATCGCACTATCTTGACGTACGAAATGGAGAAAACCTTCCTAATTCTAATCACCATTACTAAAAGACTAAGCAGGGATTATTATCTCTTAGTATCACGCACCCTCACTCTCAGGAGTTATGCATTGAACGTTTCTCAAGCCTCCGACTTGCGAAGTCGCGAAGTTGTGTTAAAGTTACCCAGGTTAGTATCAAGAACAAATCACTTTAAACCCTAGTTAGTCACTATTGTGATTTCGCGATTCGTTGATTGTTTCCCCAAAGGGAAGAACCTTTGTAACCCCGATCCATGAAGTCACAATTTTCTTTAATTAAGCATGGGTTAATTAAAGGCTTAAGTCAAATCACTTTTAATCAATTAAATCGCACCATTGTGATTTCGAGTTTTTAAGGTTCAGAGACTAGGAGCGAAAACACTTGATGTGGTGAACGTCGAAAAGCGGATTAGAAACTAAGTGCACTAAATTGAAAGAACTAAACCAGATTAATTAGCGCCTTAAAGAATCTTTAACACACATGGTTTACGGATGATGTTTTGAATGATTTTGTGTTTTTCAATGTTATGAATCGTCAAGCATTTATGGCATTTATTTGAATTGCAGTGAGGTGATGGATTGTAAGATCTCATGTTTACTTCTAAATATTTCTATTAAGTGATTTGACCATTCTGTTGGCAAGGACACACACAGGCTTAAATGATCAATATAGAGAGTTTTTCCTTCATTATTTCAGTTTTCATTTCTATTTGCGCGCAGAGCCATTTCACTAGGATAAATTATATTTGTGTTTTCAATTTTTCCGACAGGAGATCCAGTTGCAGGTTTCTCTATCATGGCTCCACGAAAAGCACTCAAGGTAGCTGCCAAGAGTTCAGGTCAGGGTTCAGATGTTGTTTCCGATACCTCACCCCGAAGTATTAATTCTATCAAGACATGGTCATACGTTTCCAACATTCTGTAATCCGAGTCGGTAAACTGTTCGGATGATTCTAGCGACAACGAGAAGGATGACTTGTCAACCAAATACAAAATCATCGCTCAAGCAAAGATGCACAAAATAGTTGCGAGGCCCCAACTTCTTCCCTATTGTGATATGATCAGGTGGGCGCTAGACCATGTGGACATCCCGACCAGGACAATTATCAGCAAACAAAAGGTAACGATTGGGACTTTTAGACTAGAAAATTTGCGGGCAATGTATAAATTGTCACCGAAACCGAACCTTATTCATAATGCCAAATTTCTAGAAGGTTTCAAGAAGAAGGAGTGCGAGCAGTATGCAAAAATGTTATCTGATCTGATCAAAGATTGGGTCTCACACCCCACAGAATTCAGGGTCGATACTCACATAATTTATTCAATCTCTTCCTTGGAGCCACAATTCAAGTATATAGCGATGATGGCCTGCAGGTTGTATGGGAAGGAGGACACTACCCATTTTTTCCTCCCATGGGTACCACTTATTCATACAGTTGCTGAGGGTTTCTCCTTAGACTGGGCCAAACTGTTGTTTGACAGTCTGACTAGTCAAATTACTGAATATCGAGCACAGAGGGCGAGTAAGAAAGAAACTTCATTCTTTATGTTGGCTTACATCATGGATGCTATCTGCTTCATGACACCCTTCCCACTAATGAACTGGAGCTGGGCTCCATCTAATACAGAGCCTATTCATGTATACTACTCAAAGCTTTGGGAGGAAAAAGCCAAAGAATTCATCTACGAGATCTTCAACTGGGTAATGGTGCCATTGCATGTCGCCATCGTTGGCCAGCCGCCTCCAAGGATTTCAGATAGCGTCACGACCAACCCGAGTAGCGTGGAAGATTGGTATATAGAGGCAGAATTTTCATATATCATGGTTTTCAGCACCTCTGTTCGTCCATATAATCTACCTCTATTCTTTCCAGATAAGCTATTGTGTCGCAAGATCACCAGATAGACTGTGCTCGTCAGAATAAGCAAAGAGCTCAAAGGAGTATAAAAAAAGGTATGACCGCCCTTCCCCATTCATATTGGTGCATATTCCTTGTTAGATTTTGGCCATGCCAAAGCCGAGGCTACATCTTTAGAAGAAATGAAGCTGGTGGATATTGAGTTCAAGAAGCATGACCCTAATAAGGTTGTGAGCAATCACCTGGTGAGTTGTGGCTTGAAGAGATACGAACATGAGGATTCCCCTCATGATGAAATATTCCAGGGTGCGGGGTCCTACTCTGAATTCCTAAGTCAGATTCAATCCCTACCACCCAGAGATATGGCCGATTTCCTTAAATTCCAGGAGCACCGGCGGAGTTTTCTCCCCCAGGTTTTACAGGTTGAAACCCCAAAGCTTCCGGTTACACAACAGACGGAAGGCAAAAGTTGAAAGGACTTTATTCCTAACAAGGAGAAGAACCAAGAGGAAACATGGAAGGCTGGAACCTCAGAGTGAGGAGCTGAAATCCCCTACCAATAGGAAGGAAACCCCGAAAAGGGTACATCAGGAAAGCAGGTCCAAGGTCAAGCAGAGATACCCTCGCAAGGGTCGGGCGACTCACTATCGATCATGTCAAACAAGCCAGCCACAAATGCTACCCCGAAACAACCATTCAATGAAATCAGTAGTTCCATTGCTTCTATCACACCCTTACAGTTCACAAAGGGGAACCCCGATGCAGGATGGGTTTTCAGTGAAGAACTAACGCCCATTTCAGTCAAATAATTAGCCCCTAATGAATTTTTCTTTGATAAGAAAAGGAAGGCTATAGTGAAGCAAGAATCATATCAAAAAGTGGGTTAGTGGCTAAAAGATTTAAAATCTTGACAGAAGGAAAGGCCGTAGGGGAGGAGGAATTCGCCGACGAGATAGCAAGAACATTGGGAGCTTATGCTACATCTAACCAGTACTCTGTGGGAACCTTGAAGGCATAGTTGAAGCGAAAGAGCCTCTTAGTCGACAAGTCGGAAGCTAGGGTGGCTACGACGTAAGAAAATGTCAGGGATGAGGTGAGAAAAAGCCTCGAGCAAACCAGAATAGTTGGTCTGCAGGAGATCAAGAAGATTAGATCCGACCTTGAGCTGGTGCGCCAGTCGGTGAAAGTAAGCCAAGTGTAGGTAAGCCAACAGGAGCAACAAATAATATAGTTACAATCGAAGTTGGATGTTGCCGAGAATCAGGTTTTAGACATAAAAATGTTTAGATCCCAAGCTGTCGAAATCCGATAGAAGGTATTAACGGCTCAACAAGACTTGCTTATAAAAGTGGGAACCATTGAGAACAACTTTCAGACAATAGATAAAGTGTTAGAAAATATTTCTTTGAGAGAAAGAGAAGCTAGGGCATCTTGGGTTGCTTTCCAGGACGTTGTTATAGCTATGACAAATATAGAGATGGTCAGCAGCTACAAATTATCCATCGCAAAACAAACTAGAGAGAATATCTTGCTAAAGGTCTGGGAGCAGAATATATCAGAAAGCAGGGGGAGAGCTAAAGAGGTGATGAATTCTTGTGAGGAAACTTTCACCTTGATAAATAAAAGTTTGTTAGACCTTGATAAGGAAGGCAGTGCTAGGACGCTGGGAAAAATCAATATAGCTAAACACCTACTGGACATCAAAGAAAACATGGAGAAGGAGAAAGTGGAGATATCCCAGATAAGCCAAGTTGATATGGTCCAAGTGGAAAAATGGCTAGTACAGCCAAGTTTACAATTATTCTCTATCATCATAGAAGACCGACAAGTAGGGAAAAGGTTGCCACAGTTGGCGAAGAGTTGTTACAACTTTGAGGCAAACAACCAAGCAGAGCCTTCCAGGTTGATAGCCTAGTTGGTTGAAAGGTGTGTCATTTTCAATGAGCATGCGAAGGGACAGTGATGCAGAAGCATCGTAAGCAGCCAGCCAAGCAAGCAACGTGAAAGTGGGAGACAGTTGGAAAAGCACCAACGCACATTTTGAAGTGTTTTGAGATTAATGAATGGACATTAATGTAATAGCTAAGGGAAGCGTACTTACATTTATATCTAGATATTGTAAACAGATCTTGAGCGTTGCTCTCATTTGTAGAATGTAGAGGCATTTATGCGTAATGAATGCAAGTAGGTAGATTTAATTTAATAGATTAGACAGTTTAGAAATATAGGAGGGAAAACGGATATAGAAACCCTCACCCTTGTATCATTGTAATTTTTTATGATCATTCAAAATTCATAAGCTGTAGAGCTGTAGAAAAGAGTTGTAGAGAAGAACCCATGTACAGGAGCACTTGAGTTAATATATGAAACTTTGACTTAACTTTTATGGTGTTATGATGCTTACTATTTACATTTGTTGAATGGTATGTTTACAGTTGTTTTGTTTCTCTGTTATGCATTTGTTTCAATGCTACATTGTGTGTATGATTTCATGGTGAATGTATGAAGTCTGAAAGAGGAGAAAAATGAGTTTCAATTGTTTCTCTTCCTAAGAATTCCTGCAAGGAGTACAGTGAACGTCCGCAAGGTGTGTGTTGACGAGGTTCTGAGTTTTATCTCAGAAAACTCAGGAGAGATATCGTTGTTCTCATACCAGCTGAAGTGCAGGTGAAGCATAGAGCCGTGCAAGGTGTGCGTAGGCCAATTGAAGCCTTGGATTTTATAAATCCAGAAAGAAGATTGAGAGATTTCTATTGCAAAGAGTGAACAGGATCGGAGACTCAAATAACTAGAAGTTATTTGAAGATTTTCCGCAAGGAGTGCGAGCAGGGATCCTTTTGGGAAGCTTGAGTTTACAAGTGAAAGTTCAGGAAGGATAACACCTTTGAAGTTCTCAAAGGGAGACGGAGATTGAAATCATCTCATAGAAGTCAAGTTCAGGAGGGAGAACACCAAGTCATTTGGGCAAAAGTCATTGAGGAGTGCATCTGGTGGTCAAAATTCTCCATGGAGAACTCGCGTAACTGTGAGGACCGTAGGATCCAGAGGAGATGTAAGGTGGTTAGGAGTTGGATGAATCCTCCACCTTGACATCAAGAGTCAACATGAACTGTTGATTGTGGTTAGTTTGAGCTGACAGATCACTTCGGGGATTTGGTATTCGTAAGTTTGTAGTGCAGGCCAAAATCCTTGGTCACTCAAATTCTCGAATCGCGAAAAGGATTATCAGGTGTGGAATTTCGGTATTTCGGGGTTCGGCATTCCTAAAATTTCGATGACAAGGAGTCGGGGCCTTTTGCATTGAAAATCCCAAAGTCACGAAATGCAGCGTGTCTTTGGAGTGGAATTTCGACATTTCGGCTTTCCAGGGTTCGGGAAGTAGAGGAGGGAGTGACTTTGGAATCGAGAGTTTCAAACTCCCGGTTCGCAAAATCTCGAAGAGGGAAAGGAAAAATTCCTGAAAAGATTGAGGGACCATAGTCGTTGGGTACCAATCGGGTTTCAGGGTTTTGAGACTCAAGAAGTGGAATTGCATGATCAACACAACTCCCGAAATCATGAAGAGAGAAACACCAAAAGGTGGGTCCCAAGTATCAGTCAGAGGATACGTGCGACAGAAGTCAAAGGAGGGGTCAAGCTTCGACAAAAATCCTGAAAGGCCATCTATCTCGCATTCCATGGGACGCTGAGCCCATTTCGGCATTTCAGAGTTCAGGGAATCATAAGGGAAGAGGAATGACTGTTGGTTGTTCGCTCAAAGTCCCAAAAGCCGAAACTAGTGGGTAACAGGTGACATGTTCTCGTCGCATTGTAGCAGTCAACCTTCTTGACGTTTCACATTTCACCATTTTCCAAGAGTTGTGGAAATACATCAGGACTCTCCAATTCCCAAAATTTGAAGTCCTTTGTGGCTTAAATAAAGGGTTGGATTAACCCTTGGCGTGGTTTTAGTGACGATCCTACGCGGATCAAGGCCCAAGGGCAAGGGGGGTCTGTGTCAAAGTGGTATCAGAGCACAAAACAAATTCTTTGCTTTCTGTAGCAGAGAGAAAATAGGAAAATTTTACGACCATGCCGTCGAGAAGAAGAGATAGGCCAATGCCTGATCTAGCAGTGGAAAGAGAAATGTGTGAATTACGTGCCAGGATTGATGCTATGGAGATAGCACAGAGGCGCACAGTTGTGTTTCAGGATTAATCCGTAAGTGCGGACACAAACCGATCTCCCTAGATCCACCTGGATCTAGAACAAAGCAAAATAGAATAGGACGCTTTCCTTAAGTTTTAAATATTGAATTT
>JZKD02S1910757.1:99286-113096 GCA_000966675.3 Picea glauca
ACATATTTTTTTATAAGGTTTTTACATAGGAAAATGCAACTTCTTTTCTCAGGAAAAGTTCTTCTCCCTTCTCTCTTTAAGAACTTAGGCCACTGTGACCCCTCTGAAGGCAACAAATAGGTTTACATCATTAAAAATCATAGGGATGACGAAAATAATGTGTAACAAGTTGACGCTGGGGATATCAACGAGGTTGAAAGTGAAAATGAAGCTAGAAACGAAGGGGAAGAAGTTACATTCGAAGATGCTGCAGACGAACGCCTATTCAGGGCTGTTGCAGGGATAAGTGCCAGAGAAAAAATGGATATTCCAGTGTACGAAGGCAACTTGGATGTTGAAGAACTTCTAGACTAGATTAGAGCTCTAGACAAATACTTCAACTATGAGGATGTTGAGGAAGACAAGAAAGTCAAACATATTGTTACTAGACTTAAAGGACATGCAACACTGTGGTGGGATGAACTGCAGGCTGACAGATGTTGCAAGGGAAAGCTAAAAATCAAAAGCTGGGATATAATGGTTGCAAAGATGAAAGCCAAATTTATACCCAGGGATGATCAAATCACTCTGTTTTGGAGGATGCATAATTTGAGACAGAATCTGATGTCAGTGAAAGAATACACTGAAGAATTCTACAGGATAAACATCAGAGCAGATCATTGGGAAAGCGATGATGAAAAAGTTGCCAGGTACATGAATGGTATGCAATATGACATTCAAGATGAGATGAGCATGATGACCATTCGAAATGTGGAAGATTCTTATCAGATAGATCTGAAAGCTGAAGAGAAGCTGAGCTGGAAGCAAGGTCAAAGAGGCCGAGGTAGAAGTCAAGCCAGAGGAAAAACAATTGCCCAAGATAAAACTCTAAACCTAAAGAAGAGGGAAAGAAACCTCCAACTCAACCTGAGAGAGGAGGAAGCTCACAGGGAAGGCAGTATGCTGATAGAAATATTTTTCCTCGAGCCAGAGGAAGAGGAAGAGACAAAGGAGGTGAAGTGAAATGCATCGTCTGTGGAAAAATCAGACATAAATCCTATGAGTGTCCAGATAAGAAGGAATATTGTGGTGAAACTCACATTGCCGAAGCTAAAGGACAAAATGTTGAGGCAGAAGACGCTGAGGGCGGAAGATCTTTGATGATGAGGAAAGTTCTCTTGAAGCCGAAGAAGGAGGCAGAGAACCCATCCCAAAGAAACAGTCTGTTTCAGACTGCTTGCAAAACCAAAGACAGGGCATGCAAGGTCATAGTGGACATCAGTAGCACATACAATCTCGTATCTACAGAGATGGTAGAAAAGCTGGAGCTAAACAATGTTTAGTTGAATTTAAAGTAGGAGGATATAAAGATGAAATATTATGTGATGTCATTCCCATGGATGTTTGTCATCTATTGCTGGGTAGACCATGGAAATATGATAGAAACGTAGTCCATGATGGGAGAAAGAACACATACACCCTGGAAAAAAATGGTAGGACTCACATGTTGCTGCTGATTAAGGATAAAGAAGTGAAAACAGAAATGAGAAACACTGTACTTCTCATGAGTGGGAAGGAACTTCTTAATGAGGTTAAGAAGAAGGAAGACACACAATTTATTGTGGTCAGGAAGCCCAAAATTGTTTTGACCAGTATGAGGATAGATGATTTACCAGAAGAAATCCAGGAATTGTTGGGAGAGTTTGTTGATATAGTAGTGGATGAAATACCTAGTTCGTTGCCACCTATCAGAAGTATAAGTCATCATATCGATCTTATACCTGGAGCCAGTTTTCCGAACAAAGCAACATATCGGTTGACGTCGCAGGAAAATGAAGAATTTAAGAGACAAGTCCAGGACTTAATGGACAAAGGATTAATTCGAGAAAGCTTGATTCCACGCATTGTTCTGATAGTGCTCAACCCAAAGAAAGACGAAGGTTGGAGAATGTGTACAGAATCAAGGGAAATCAATAATATTACCATCAGATACAGATTTCCATTGCTAAGGATGGACGACTTGATGGATTGCTTGAGTGGAGCAAATTTTTTTTCAAAGATTGATTTGAAAAGTAGGTATCATCAAATTCGAATGAGAGAAGGTGATGAATGGAAGACAACATTCAAGACGAATGAGGGGCTATATGAATGGATTGTCATGCCATTTGGCTTAACGAATGCGCCCAATACTTTCATAAGGTTGATGAACGAATTCCTGAAGGATTTCATAGGGAAATTCATCATTGTATATCTTGACGATATATTGATTTTCAAAAAGACAAAAGCAGAACACTTAAAGCATCTAGTTATAGTAATGAGGAGATTACGACAGGAGAAATTGTTGATTAATATGAAGAAATCGTCATTTATGAGGACAAAGCTCGTTTATTTGGGTTTTGTTATTTCTGCAAATGAATTAAAAATGGATCCGGAAAAGATAAAGGTGATTAAGGATTGGCCATCACCAAAGAGCGTGTTTGAAGTACGAAGCTTCCATGATTTGGCTAGCTTCGACAAGAAATTCATTTGAAACTTCAGTGGAATTAGCGCACCGATGATGGATACGGTGAAGAAATGACACAAATCTTTTCAATGGACAGAGGAAGCAGAGAAGAGTTTCAATCTGCTAAAGAAGAAGATCATTGAGCAACCAATTCTGGTTTTGCTGGATTTTAGCAAGACATTCCAGGTCAGGTGTGACACGAGTGGATTTGCAATTGGAGCGGTCTTAAGCCAAGATGACAGGCCAGTCGCATATTTCAATGAAAAACTGAATGAAGCAGAGATTAAGTACTCCACATATGACAAGGAATTCTATGCAGTCATACAAGCGCTGAAGAAATGGAGACACTATTTGGTTCCCAAGGAGTTTGTTTTGTACAACGATAATCACGCTTTGCATCTGAGAATCCAATTCTCATGGATAGAATCCAATGGACTGAATACATGATCCAAGATGGATTATTGTTTAGGAGAAATCAACTATGTATTCTGAAATGCTCCATGAGGGAGAATTTGTTGAAGGAAAAACACAGTGGAGGATTGGCCGGACATTTCGGTCATGAAAAGATGTTCTCAAAGTTGAATGGCTATATTTTTGGCCAGGGATGAGGACAGATGTCAAGAAATTTGTGGGCAGGTGCAGAATTTGTCAGCACACTAAAGGAAAAAGGCAGAACACAAGATTATATCAACCATTTCCCATACCTGAGAGGCCGTGGGACGTAGTGAGCATGGATTTCATATTGGGACTGCCAAGGACACAAAGAGGATGTGATTCGATCTTTGTGGTAGTCGACAAATTTTCCAAGATGGAACATTTCATACCATACCAGAAAACTAGTGACGCAACTCATATTGCGGACCTGTTTTTCAAGGGAGTCGTCAGACTTCACAGCTTGCTAAAGAGTATCGTGTCTGATCGAGATACCAAGTTTGTAGGGCATTTCTGGAGGACCTTATGGAAGAAGTTGGGGACAAAATTGTCTTTTAGCTTAGCGTATCATCCTCAAACGGATGGACAGACAAAAGTCATGAACATGAGCTTGGGAGATTTGTTAAGAAGCTTAGTGACTGAACACCACAGTCAATGGGATCACATTCTACCACAGGCGGAATTCGCTTATAATGATTCATTCAAAAGAAGCACAGGGCAGAGTCCGAGGGGAGTTTCTGAATTGAAAGATGGAGAACAAAATGAATTTAGGAGTGCTAGTGCAAAGGACTTTGCAAAAGGAATGAAGGAGCTTCACAGCCGAGTTAAGGAACGATTGTAGAGTTCAAGTCAAGAATACAAGAGGAGAGCAGATCAACACAGGCGGGAACTTCAATTTGAAGTTGGTGATATGATTCTTGTGTATCTGAGGAAGGAGAGGTTCCTAAGGGGAACGTATAATAAGCCGAAGATGAAAAATATTGGACTGTGCAAGGTCATAAGGAAATTTGGGGCAAACGCATATGAGATTGAATTACCCGATGGGGTTGGAATCTCACCGATACTCAATGTTGTGGATTTGTACCCTTACAGAGCTGAAGGAGCAGGAGCAGAGGAGGAACAGAAATAAATTCAATGGAAAAAACAAATGCATGTAGTTGTAGAGTCACAGATGGAAAGAATAATTGACAAAAGGGTTAGCAAAAAGACCAGGAGAAAATAGTATTTTGAATACTTGGTCAAGTGGAAAGGAAATCCAGTTGAAGATTCCAATTGGGAGGATGAAGCAGCAATTCATAGGCATGGAAAGACTGTGAAAGAGCTCATGAACAGGATTTCATGAAAATTTTCAAGCAAGGGAGTATGATGCAAGAGCATCGTAAGCAGCCAGCCAAGCAAGCAACGTGAAAGCGGGAGACAGTTGGAAAAGCACCAGTGCACATTTTGAAGTGTTTTGAGATTAATGAATGGACATTAATGTAATAGCTAAGGGAAGCGTACTTACATTTATATCTAGATATTGTAAATAGATCTTGAGCGTTGCTCTCATCTGTAGAATGTAGAGGCATTTATCCGTAATGAATGCAAGTAGGTATATTTAATTTAATAGATTAAACAATTTAGAAATATAGGAGGGAAAATGGATATAGAGACCCTCACCCTTGTATCATTGTAATTTTTTATGACCATTCAGAATTCATAAGCTGTAGAGCTGTAGCAGAGAGCTGTAGAGAAGAACCCATGTACAGGAGCACTTGAGTTAATATATGAAGCTTTGACTCAACTTTCATGGTGTTATGATGCTTACTGTTTACATTTGTTGAATGGTATGTTTACAGTTGTTTTGTTTCTCTGTTATGCATTTGTTTCAATGTTGCATTGTGTGTATGATTTCATGGTGAATGTATGAAGTCTAAGAGAGGAGAAAAATGAGTTTCAATTGTTTCTCTTCTTGAGAATTCCTACAAGGAGTGCAGTGAACGTCCGCAAGGTGTGCGTTGATGAGGTTCTGAGTTTTATCTCAGAAAACTCAGGAGAGATGTCGTTGTTCTCATACCAGCTGAAGTGCAGGTGAAGCACAGAGCCATGCAAGGTGTGCGCAGGCTAATTGAAGCCTTGGATTTTATAAATCCAAAAAGACGATTGAGAGATTTCTGTTGCAAAGAGTGCACAGGATCGGAGACTCAAATAACTAGAGGTTATTTGAAGATTTGTTGCAAGGAGTGCAAGCAAGGATCCTTTTGGGAAGCTTGAATTTACAAGTGAAATCTCAGGAAGGATAACACCTTTGAAGTTCTCAAAGGGAGACAGAGATCGAAATCACCTCATAGAAGTCAAGTTCAGGAGGGAGAACACCAAGTCGTTTGGGCAAAAGTCATTGAGGAGTGCATCTGGTGGTCAGAATTCTCCATGGAGAACTCGTGAAACCACGAGGACCATATGATCCAGAGGAGATGTAAGGTGGTTAGGAGTTGGATGAATCCTCCACCCTGACATCAAAAGTCAACGTGAATTGTTGATTGTGGTCAGTTTGAGCCAACAGGTCACTTCGGGGATTCGGGATTCATAAGTTTGGAGTGCAGGCCAAAATCCTTGGTCACTCAAATTCCTGAATCACGAAAAGGATTATCAGGTGTGGAATTTCGGTATTTCGGGGTTCGACATTATGAAAATTCCAATGACAAGGAGCCAGAACCCTTTGCATTGAAAATCCCGAAGTCGCAAAATGCGACGTGTCTTTGGAGTGGAATTTCGGCATTTCGGATTTCTGGGGTTGGGAAGTAGAGGAGGCAGTGACTTTGGAATAGAGAGTTTCAAACTCCCGGTTCGTGAAATCCCGAAGAGGGAAAGGAAAAATTCCCGAAAAGATTGAGGGACCATAGCCATTGGGTACCAATCGGGTTTCGGGGTTTCGGGACTCAAGAAGTGGAGTTGCATGGTCAACACAACTCCCGAAATTGCGAAGAGAGAAACGCCGAAAGGTGGCTCCCAAGTATCAGTTAGAGGATACGTGCAGTGGAAGTCAAAGGAGGGGTCAAGCTTTGGCGAAAATCCCGAAAGGCCATCGATCTCGCATTCCATGGGATGTTGAGCCCATTTCGGCATTTCGACATTTCGAAGTTCAGGGAATCATAAGGGAAGAGGAACGACTGTTGGCTGTTCACTCAAAGTCCCAAAAGCCAAAACTAGTGGGTAACAGGTGGCATGTGCTCATTGCGTTGGAGCAGTCAACCCTCTTGACGTTTCACATTTCGGCATTTTCCAAGAGTTGTGGAAATACATCGGGACTCTCCAATTCCCAAAATTCGAAGTCCTTTGTGGGTCTGCGTCAGGTAGGTTTCTGGTGCTAAATAATGACAGATGTCAACCCGTTCTATTTCTAGAGCCAGAAGAGCAGAGAAAGGAAGTTGCTCCACCCTTACAAGGGAAGACAAAAGATGAGGAGCTGAAACACTCCATTTTTTCATTTGTAGCTGACAAGTTTCCAGAACGATCGGAATTCTAAATGTTTAGAAGTTTGTTTAAATATACATTTAGGAAGAGACACAAGAGGATTTTTTTTCGGTTGGAGATTGTAATAGAGAAAGTTCTTTTTAGCCAGGATTAATACAAAGTGAATTGAAGACTCCATATTCCATCAAGATTGATTTATGTGTTTTCCTCTGTGATTTCATACTTCATGTCATTTTTTACATATACGTCTTTGATGAATGTTTTAACTGCAATTTAGTATAACTTCTACCGTGGTGATCAGATTCTAGTTATCTAGTTATTTACAACTTTTCCTCTGTATCGGATACTAGCAGCTACAAGACCTGTGAATTACTTAGATCTCTACATTTTTTGCTTTCATCAAGGTATCTCTTTCTTTTCTTCTTCTGCTACGGCGTGGAATTCCTCTAAAATTGATGCCCCACATTGTTGACACCTCTATGTTTTTCTTTCATTTTCACACTCAGTTTCAGATTTTAACTCAGTTATGGAAAATGACCTTCGATTTTGTTAAAATCTTCGATTGGCTTCACTGAACTTTCCTCGTATAATCTAAAATTGAAATAAGCACTTTAAAACATCAACCCTTTTTTAAAGCTCTATTCTCCCCATGACTGTACTTGTCGTAAGGCATCCCAACATCGAACCCGGCCTATCGGATCAAACCATCATTGCTTTGAATCTTTTCAATACCATACTTAAGACTTCCATCACCCAGACAGAGCTCGAATGTTCATGGGCTTCCATCGAACGGGATATCAACATTCAATAATATTTGGAAGCTAGACAAAGACAACACAAAAATCAGCCATAGCTTCTTTCCCCAAAGTTGTTTCTTCCCCTTTTTATCACTCACTCACATTGGATGCTTAGACTCTATACTTTATAGCCTTAAGTGTAGACTCTAGAACAACATATGGCATAATGGAAATGACAATGGAGTTTGATGGTGAGGTTGTTCAAGGGAGAGGGATTACAAGCTTCACTGGGTGGGTCAAGCAGTTGTAAGCAGTAGTATCCACTCGTTGGCCTGCATGTTCTACCAGTGGATTTATTTATGGATGTCTTCAACTTCATTCTTCATTATTTAGGTGAGCCCTTTGTCCTCACTTTCCCAAAGGTCCATATGAAGTGTTTTTTCTTTTATAGAAATATTTCTAGCAAAATTGATTTAAATTGTACTAAACATACTTGGTCTGATTTGATGTCAATCTCAATACCAATGAGCACGTTCATATGTTCTTTCAGAACTACCTATAAACTCATCGAAAGATATGTGAATTACTCCTAAATTGAATGTGACACAAAGCTAGAGATAAACTAAGACAAAATACTTGAATAGACATCAATTCAATAGATATTTGGTTTCCATGTGTCCTTAGAAGTCATCCACAGACAAGGTAATGGATGGGGATGAACTACCATACAACTTCCAGTACCATGAATACTGGGTGTCAATCTAGAAAATATGTGTATTTCTTACATTCATTCGAATGAAAATCAAGCAATAAGATATTTATTATCCTGATCATTCATATTTCTCCTAAACCACCTCATAATAACGAATAACCTTCATGTTTCTAATGAGTGATTGTAGAAGTGCGAGAGGGAAAGGACCCGCGAAGGAAGATAGGGAAATTGGCATTGAAAGACCTCCCTCCAATTATTAGTCAAGGATAATGGAAAGCATGATGAGGATCACCAATGAGTGCTTATAAATTCCAAAGAATGAAAAAGCAAGCATCTATAGTTCCTATCAAAGACCGAACGACCATCTACAAGACCTAAAACAACTAGTCTAGTGGACTATCTCATGCAACCTTGCTCCCGAGGAAGTACTTGTAGATGGCACACAAAGTTGGAGATAAATTGAGACAAAATACCTGAATAGACCTCAATTCAACTACGAAGGATACCAATTGCCTTCAAATACAATGTTACATACTTAGATAAATCACAAAAATTGAAGAATTTAATCTAAGACGGTCTAGGAACAAAATGCAGAGGTAAGATGATCGATTATAGCTTAAGATTTAATATATATAGCATCCAATCTAGGCAAGAGAACAACTGCTCATTGAATTTCATGTAGACCCCTCAGGCTTTGCAAGACAAAAGTGGCCAAACTACGGGAGCTCACCACTGAAGGGATTATTGAAGGGGGGCACTTGCCTTGGAGCTTCAGCACCTGACCATGGACTAAGATATGTAGACCAAGTCATTGAGATATCTATGGTTCCCATACATCCACATAATCCCCCAAGGTGGTTGAGTGAAAGGACATAAAGAAAACTTGGTTAAGAAAAGAAAGTGACATCAACTTTATGACATTTACAAACATACATGGTTGTTAAATGCGTGTTGCATAATGCCACATGTAGGTTATTGTGTTTTAATTTTATTCCATTTTGTTTTATTTAACTTAATCAATGGGTGTGATAATAGCTCAAATGGAGCTAGGTTGAGTATACCTAGGTTATACCTTCATTACTTACCTTAGTCTCTCACTCAAGGTTGGAAGCGCACCTTTTCTCCATATTGATGAACGCTATTGCATTGGTTTTCTGTGATATTAGCAACATATTCCCTTGTTCTTTGTTATTTAATTGGGTGGGAGAATGCTTCTATTAGGAAGGACATATGAGCCATGAGAGCATGCCAAAACCCACCCCTTTGTAGATAGATTTTAAAGCGTGTGCAACAAATGATATTAATTCTCTAATTCTCTCTATAGGAATTGTCAAATTGTTTCTCGTGCTTATGTTACACAGGGTGAGAATGAAGTTTTCACAACTAAGCCACATAATTTGGTGCATGTATTTTTGTGTCAGATGTATAATGTGATCATTATCCAACAATGCAAGTAATTGTTGGCTAAGACTTGGCATACATTTCGTATGCATTGTAATCAAATTTAGACTTGACAAGAAAACCAACCTACTCTTGAGTTTACTATTTTTAAAGCTAGCATGACCTTTTTAAAGTTAGCATGGAATTTTTGAAAAGAAAGGACACTCTGATACAATGTATGAGAGGTCATCATGGTTGGAGAAGAACAAGTAGACCCATGTCTATGAAGCATTAATGAACTAGACAAAATTAATGCACACAATTGTTTTTTGGCATGCTCAATACATACTACACTTGGTGTTGTTTTTGACATGGATCACATAAAACAAAGAGGAGATGTTTTCTTTTGATAATACCTAAAGATAGAGAACATGTATTAATAAGCTTGCAGATAATATTTCATGTCACTTCACATGTTTGCCTTGTTTTTGTTTCTAAATAGAAGATTGTAAGAATATAGAAGCAAAGTCTTCTTTTGACATTGTAAGCACATATCGATTTTAGTATTATACCGATAGAATTATTGAAGGGGACCACTTGCCTTGGAGCTTCACAACCTGGCTATGGATTATGACATGAAGAATAGGTCCTTGAGATGGATACATAATCCCCCAGGTGGTTGAGTGAAAGGAAAAAAAGAAAACTTGGCTATGAAAATCAATGACTTTCTTCCATCTAGGTAAGTGGAGCATCGTTTTTAAAGAGAGTACTTAAGGCATTTGAACAATGATTGGTATTATAAGTCTCAAGTATAAGACAAATTTGTTAAAAATGCAAGTAAATCATTGATGTTTTATAAAGTTCTAGATAAAATCCTTATTACATTAAAATTTCAAAGTAGACATTTATAACAACATTGTCAAGTGCTTAATATTTAATCTTTTAAAGGGTCTTTTATTTGAAGCTAAGAGGTTTCCTATATAAACCTTCAAATGGGAATGGGTTAAAAGTAAAAGGTTAATGATCATGATTTAGCGCAATGGTAGTTATAAAATCTGAGTGCTAATAGCTTTCCAAGTTCCCTTACAACTGTTTGGTTTCTCTTTCTTTAACCTCAATAGAAGGTTTATTTTTCTTTAACCTAATATCAACCACGTATCAACCTATCTGGTTTGTATTATGGACCAAAGCTGCTTCATTTTTAAAGGTTATGGGTTTTTCAACACCATTAACATTACACCAATAATGCATTGATTCTCTTTAAATTAATTCAATGGGAATTTGTTTTGAGAGCCACTGATAATACACCAATAATGCTTTGATTCACATTAACTTGCCTTGATGAAACAATGATTCGCTCTTAATTGCCTTGGTCAAAATTCACAAAGGCTAAAGGATGAATGTAAATCATTTTTAAGGGATTAATTTCCCCTTATCATCCTATTATGGGCTACTTTGTCGCTGCATATTCTAGTTTCCAAATGCATTATTTGGAAATAAGTTGCAACATCTCATATATGAATCTTGCACATAGTTGTTTGCATATTATTTTGTTAGGGGTTGCTTTGTCGTTACATTATGTTATCTTGGGATTGCATGGTCTGGATCTATTAAGCTACATACATATCCAAAAATGCATATTATGATTGACAAGTACTTGCAACTTTGTTTCTCTTCACCTTGTTAGATTATTGAATATATGTGACATCACCTTAGTATATTAAATCTTCTTATGAGATTATCGATACGATTGGGCTCAGATTGATTTCCTTACATGGATCTATCCATACACAATTTTCCTGGAATTTTATGTTAGAATATGTGAGGATATTGCTAGAATGTTTTGGTTGTTCTTGTTGATTTTCCAGCGGATTCAACCCTTGGTATGCTCTAATACCATGTTGATATTCATCTTCTACTCAACACCCGAAAATTATCTCAAAATAAAATCACTTTATCTACTAAAAGAAAATATGAGTAATCAACTAAACATGTAGCATAAGCATAAACAAGGAAAGCAAATCAAGCACACATAAACATCAATATTTTTTAGTATAAACCCCTAAAGAAACCCCAAAGGGAAAACCAATCCAATGATTCTTTTATTAAGGTCAAATCAGGGCTCCCATAACAAGGAAAATGGCCCACTAAGAGTATTATACACCGCAGACAAACCTGACAGCTCCTGTATTGTTGTATGACCTTGTACCAACACGTTTCCCAAGGCATACACGATTCATCCCTCTGTGAACGGTGTATATACATGACTGTCTACACTGTGATTCGTGTATGTGTACGAAAATCCTGTACAACAAGATCTATATGATCTGAAACTTCCCTGTGGCTTCTATCCTTTGAAACCCACTTGTGGCTGCCTCTGCTCTCTCTCCTCCTTGATCTGTATGACCTCTAGATGGAAGTCCTTATGCACTTATCCAAGATCTTGAATCATGGTCCTTTGTGATCCAACCCTCTGATCAACATTTGAATGAAATCTCTTCACCCAACCTTTGAGATCTCCTCACTCATGTGTAATCAAAAGTCCTTATTTTCTCCTACACTCCTCACACTAGCAAAAGTCCTTCTTTGTTATCCCCTATCTTGGCATCTCAGTAAAGATCCCGATCTTGGAATCTCACCAAAGATCCTCAACCTTGGCATATCACCAAGGTCGATTGCTCTTGGCATCTCACCAAGAGTCCCTCGATCTTGGCATATCACCAAGAGTCCCTCAATCATGGCATCTCACCAAGATCCTCACCTTGGCCTCTCACCAAGGTCTTCTTGATCTATCTCATCAAGAGTGACTACCTCTCAAAAAAGTGTCTTCCTCCTTCACCTATCCTTTCTTTTCTAATCATGAGTTACAATCTATTTCTAATATCCAAAGTGATCTACGATTGAGATTAATTCTCACACCCACTTAAGATTTAGATCACATGCTACATGATAAGCATGTTCCTTAAATAACTCAATTAATTAATAAATACAACTTTACTTTAATCAATTCCTTTTAACTAAAGTAAACTCAATACTAGAAGATTCTTGATGACTTCCACATGCTAGGCACATGCCAATGTGGAAGTACCTATCCAATTCTACCACAAACATCAACACTCCCTCTTAGCAAGGAAGGTACTTCTCCCACTTCGAGTTTTCTCAATATTCTCTACCAGATATGCTACCATGCCTGATCACCAATACACTTGATTGGTTTCTCCCTCTGACACAAAAGCTATCCCTTCCATGATGGTTTGACCTGTCTATGATGATAAAACATAAACAAGAAGAACAATATGGCGGAAAAGGCTCACTAGTCAATGCTTATTGTATTCACTCCAATGTTACATATTTATAGTACACTGGGTGATGCCACCTCATAGAGAGATTTGCTCTAGATCCTAAAATCATGCATGATGACTAGGCTAGGAAATCTTAACTAAATCATTAGGAATCACTTGAGGATATATTACTAATATCCTAAATGAATAATACAAATATAGGTGAGAATTTAGACTTAGTGATTGGTAAAGGTAAGCCATATGCTAACAATCCCCCCCTCAATCACAAGTCCGATCAATAATACCAGCAATAAAGCATAAACTGGTATCAATTCCAAGTCTTCATACTAAAACTCCTGTGCTGAGCCTCAATGAATAAATGCCTGAAAAACCACCAATTTGGATGCTAAACATGTTCATTTGAAATGAACTGGAAGAGAGCTGATATATGGAAGTGAACAACTGCAATATCTGAACATTTCCTGATTGCTTGACAATTTGATCATTTCGCCAAGTATTTGAGCTAGAAGAATATGATGTCTTTTGCTAATTGGTGACCATGTAGTATCACCACTCTAATATCAGTATATCACTGAAGTGCTCTCTGAATCTATGGTTTGGGATGACCATTGACCAATTGATACCATGTATCTGATGGTTTTTGGATAACCACTAACCAATCTGGACACTTTTAGGTGTCCAATAGCATCCCAATGTATCATGTGTATGATTCAATTGCAAGTCATTGAACCATAATCTTGCCAAAGTATGCCATCTCTGGAAAATCTCACTATGTAATCATGTGAGCCAGGATGCATGAAAATTGTTTACTTAATGTAAACTCCAATCTGATGAGAGAGAACCAAGAGAAGTGAATTAGCTTCTAGTCTAACACATCCCTGAAAAATGCCTGACAACTCAATCAAATGCCAAGCTGCAATGCAGAAGGATCCCCTTGTCCTCTGCCAGGTCGAATGACCATCTATGTGATCCAAACATTCACATCATTGCTCTCAAAATCAAAAATCAAACATCCCAATTATATATGATTCAACTTAAACTTATTGAACCATAATTCTACCAAAGTCTGTCATCTACAGACCGCAGTTGCCCATTTGGCAAATTTCATGCCCATCTGGCATACTTGATGTTTGTTTTTGTCGAAAATTTCTATCTGACAACCAATTCCATCATCAATTCCCCCCTTTGTCAGCTGAAAGGAGAGACCACAAGAGGTTTCATGAACCAACATCATTGGAATTTTGAACTCCCCCCCTTAAGGTGCATGAGAGTTTCATCATTGTACTCCCCCCTTCTATGCTCAAGAGAGTAC
>JZKD02S1910757.1:113330-126946 GCA_000966675.3 Picea glauca
AAGTTACAATTTAACTTCAAATGCTCCATGATGTGTTGAGTTTGAAAACTTTGATTTGTCCATTACTGATGTAGTTGACGACTTGAATGCTTGAGAATGTTCTTCACATATGCTTCACTAGTGTTAATTGTGTTCTTGAATTAACTTGCTTGTACTCAATGTATGATGCGTTAAATGATACATTACAAATGTATTTATGTCAGAGCTATACCTTAGACATCATAAAGTAACAATGCAAATATTCACCACAACACACTACACAAGGTGTATCTAAGATCCCCTTATTCAATTTCGGGCGGATCTAGAACACAGAGAAAAATACTTCAATTTTATTATAAGTATCTCTCTTACGAAACCACATACAATGGGAAGGCTACAATGTACTTTATCCTTCACCGTGCTTTAACAAGGCTATCAATTCATAATATTTTTCTTCTGCTCTCAAAGACTTAAGAAAACAATAAGAGTTTTCTCAAGAAAATATTTTCTTACAACTTCCCATAGAAAACCATTTAGTTTTCTTTTAACTCCCGCCTTTTATCACTTTTATGTAAAAAGTGAAAATATCATAAAGTAGTAATACTTCAAATTAGATTTAAAAGTAAATTAATTTAAAAAAACTTTCAAAACATATATAAATATGCTTTGTATATCCCTTTTACATACCACTCTTAAACTTTTAAGAAGTGATTTCTGAAAATCTAGTGATGCGATTTAATATTGGAATTTAGCAAAAGTAGTGCACCATTGACGTGGAAAATAAGAGAGAGATATTAACGCAAACCACCAAGCATGCCCATGAAGGAGCAACCAATTTGTGTCTAAGTGTTCATTCTAGATCGCAGGCTCGTGGATCGGATCAAATCTTCATCGCATGAATCTTCTGGCTGGGTGTTGTTGATTTTGTTGTTGCGTATTTAGCTGATCTAGATTGGCAAAAACATCATGCTGCCTGCTCTCATTACTCTTTCCCAGATCGCAGTAAAACAATTACAAGCTCTCATGACAAAGTTCATGCGCCCTCCACAGATCTCAGGAATAGGGATTTGCATTTGAAGAATATCTGGGCATGAACGATTTTGATGTTGGAAGAACACGTGTGAAGAGAACACTCTCAATATTTCTAGATTGTTTGTAATCAATATGCATTATTGTTTTGAGGCGTGCGAGAATGCATATCCGTGGATCGCTCAAGTCAAATCGCCTCCAAGATTTTTTTTCAGCTACACAGAGATCCGCCATTTGGAGATCTACCACAAAGAAATCTACCATCCAACGATATGCCACTCATAAACATGCCAACAATTTGTCCATCTAGCAAATGATCGAATCAACAATCTGATCCATCCAACGACCAGTAATTCTCCAGCAAAAACGGATCTAAAAATAAATTTTTCTAGTTCACAAATCATTGCAAACGAAAATAATTGATGAAACCATTTTTCTAATCCATCTGCAGAATAGCTTCCAATCACATCAACATTCAAAGGCTTGTAGCATTTGTTAAATATCCAGAAAAACAAAAAGAGAATGATGAAGGAGCACAGATCAGAATCTTCCCTTTATTCTAGGTGAAGGCCACGTGCAAGCTGCAATATTGTGTTGGGACACATGTATGACAAATCAGAGTATTGTGATGGAACACACGTTCATATATTTCTCCTACGAACTCGAGAAAGATCTGGATTGTCTTTTGAAGTGAAGGTTGTTCTCAAATGGACAGGCAATAGAGAGCTTCACTCCAAATTTCAGGTCCACTAAATTTGTAATGCACTTTGTCCTTCGAAGTTGCATAATGTTCTTCAAAGGAATTAGGTAGATTCTCCATCCACGAATTGGAGTGCCATCCAGACGTACAAAATAAAGTATGCCCTCACAATGATAAAATCCAGGCCTTCCCATAATGGACAAAATCCAAGCAAATCATGGTTACATAGGATGGAAAACTTAGTCATTCGCCTTGCACGTAAATTAGAAGGATCAAATCTGTAAAGGATCGATTAAAATAATAAACCCTTAACAACAAATGCCCAAATATATCATTGCACTTTCAAGTAGATCGTTGCACTGTTTTGGATCGATCTTGCCAATTGCTCCAGCCTCTTGTGTCTATGCCTTGTTAAATTTTGGCTCAAGAACTCGGACATGCAATAACTAAATTGAATTTTGCTTCGCATTGTTGCTCGTGGACCTCCTCTTTTGAATGTTGCACAGGTTGATCTCCACGCAACGGGTATTTTCCTGTAGGTTTCAAATGATCATCATATTGAAATTTCCAGATCCGATCTCTTGTTTTGGTGTGTGCATGTCTCCTTCCAGCTATGCGTACATGTGGTGGAGGTTGTTGCAGATTCATGACTTATCACTGTGAGTTGCTCATTATTTCTCAACCAAAGTCTTCTTCAAATCACAAATCGTTGTGACTTGATGAATAAATCAATCATTGTCTTGGGCGTGGATCAGAGGCAGACTGCATGATTTGTTTGAGGCCTCCATATTTGATGCTAAATATCACCTGATTTGATGTTAAACAGGTGGAATGTAGATGTTGATATAATGACATACAAAGAATATGAAGGTGATATAAAAAAAACACGATCATGGATGTTACACATCATCAATGACTGATCATGGATGCTACATGATCAACAACATGATTTTTTTATTTTTATTTTATTTTTATCTAGGCATTGACTCCATGGATCTAAGATCGATGCTAATATCGATAGGATCTAAAAAACATGAGTGCACAATGATGTAGATTTTTTAAAATTAAAAACAAATCAAAAACCTGATATGATAGTTGTGAATGAGTTCCTAGGGATAAAATAGATCTATACAATTCATAAACCAAACCCTCTAGAAGGAAGGCAGAAACTTGCATAATTGTAACTCTGAAAACTTATCGATTTGTTTTAGACCAATCCAGAAAATGGCATGCAGTAATTGCTGAAGGAAAATTAAATTATGGCACGCAATAATTGTTGAAGGAAAATTAAATTGTGCTCTGATAACCTTTCAGATCACTGGATATTTGAGCAACCACTACAGTAGATCTACGTCTTCCTTTCTTTAGATCCGTGACTCAAACAGGTGGTCGATAAATGAAGTATCTCTGCTTCTTCTTCCAATCTGCAAGTGGCCTCTTCAATCTGCAGCAAGATTTTCTCCTTGCTCCTGCACCTCTTCCGGCAGGGCTCTACATACAACTAATTCTTGGTGATGACTCATTTTGCCAGACTCTAGGAATGCTTCTTCTTCACACTTAAAATAACTAAAAAAAAATAACTCTCAACTTTAAGCAGGCTATCTAGAATCTCCAATCAAAATTGCAGATTCAAAACCCGTTTGCGGTTACAATAGAATTGAAACTATACACTCAACAAATATTATCTATCTCTCTACTCCTATTCCTACCTCTCAACACTGCCAATCCCTTAAGAACTAAGAAGCTCTGATACCAATTGATAAAACATAAACAAGAAGAACAATATGGCGAAAAAGGCTCACTAGCCAACGCTTAATGTATTCACTCCAATGTTACATATTTATAGTATAATGGGTGATGCCACCTCATAGAGTGATTTTCTCTAGATCCTAAAATCATGCATGATGACTAGGCTAGGCAATCTTAACTAAATCATTAGTCATCACTTGAGGATATATTACTAATATCCTAAATGAATAATACAAATATAGGTGACAATTTAGACTTAGTGATTGGTAAAGGTAAGCCATAGGCTAACATATGAAGACTCACTCTCTCTGAACATGCTCCTAGAAGTCTCCTTCTCCTGAGAATTCTGCATGGCCATATCGTACCATGAATTCTTCTTGACAGACTTGGAAGGTTGCTCCTTCCCAGATGAACCTGAAGGTTGACTCCCTCTGAGATGCTCAACCTTCATAGCTACCTACTCCCTATTCTTTGCCACTAACATCGATCCATTATCCAAGATCCCCTTGGATCCATTTATAGGCTCTTGTCCTGGGATAATGGTTCTCTTGAAGAATACAAATTATCAAATATCCAAGCCCTACAAACCTCTAGTACAGTCCTTCGATCTTGCTAGTTGACTGTTATCTCCCTTGCTGCCCATTTTCTCCTTTCCTTGAACCCTGACACACTTGTTTGCTCCATTTATGAGTCACTAATTCCACTAGATCTGTCATCCTCTGATCTCTGGATGAACATCCTTCTTCACCCATCTGAGATCTCTTTGAGTCACTATCATTACTGGCTCAAGCACTTGAGAAAAATTCCATCTTTTCTCATAAGTAGATGACACATGCACATGAGAAAAATTCCATCTCTGCTCCTATGTGCTCTCATGTGGCTCATATCTCTAGATGTAATTCCTTCTCCACCTATCTGAGATCTCCTTGCTGACTTCCCAGACTCCTTCCATTGCTCAACAAGCCACCCAATAAAAAATTACACCTGAAATTTCCTTTATACTATTGTTTCCCAGAAATCAGTCCTTTAATTTTCGCATGTTGGTTTATAGATCTGCTAAGATATCATGTGGATCTATGCTTATTTCTTCAAGCACCCACCTTAGCACTCCTAATCCCATAGATATGCTCTTGTAACCCTAGATATTAACTTGATCTCTTCCTTTGTCACTCAGATCTCATAGATCTGTCGTTGTGCACTTGGTTTCTTCCCTTCAGAGACCAGGCTCCCTCTTTCCTTCAAATCCTTGGCTCTGATACCATGTTGATTTTCCATCGGATTCAACACTTTTTATGTTGTAATACCATGTTTATATTCATCCTCTACTCAACATCCAACAATTAGTTCAAAATAAAATCACTTTATATAATAAAATCGCAATTGAGTAATAAACTAAACATGCAACAGAAGCATAAACAAGGAAACCAAATCAGGAACACATAAACACCAATATTTTTAGGTATAACCCCCTGAAAAAACCCCAGAGGGAAAACCAATCCAATGATGCTTTTATTAATGTCAAATCAGGGCTCCCGTGACAGGGAAAATGACCCACTAAGAGAATTATACACTACAGACAAACTTGGAAACTCATGTTCTATTGTACGACCATGTACCAACACGTTTCCCTAGGCATACACGATTCATTCCTATATTAATCACATATATATGAAACTATCTACACTGTGAATCATGTATGTGTATGTAAAACCCATACAACAAGCTCTATACGATCTGACACTTCCATATGGCTTATGTCCTTTGAAACCCACTTGTAGTTGCCTCTGCTCTCTCTTCTCCTTGACCTGTATGACCTCTATATGGAATTCCTTCTCCACCTATCCAAGATCTTAAATCATGGTCCTTTGTGATCCAACCCTCTAATCAACACTTGGATGAAATCTCTTCACCCAACCTATGAGATCTCCTCACTCATGTGTAAGTAAAAATATTTCTTTGCTCTTACTCTCCTCACACTATAAAAAGTCCTTCTTTGTTATCCCTGATCTTGGCATCTCAACAAAGAGCCTCAACCTTGGCATCTCACAAAAGTTCCATTTTTCTTGGCATATCACCAAGAGTCTCTCGATCGTGGCATCTCACCAAGATCATCACCTTGGTCTCTCACCAAGGTCCTCTTGATCTCTCTCATCAAGAGTGACTTCCTCTCAAAAAAGTGTCTTCCTCCTACACCCTAGCCTTACTTTTCTAATCACGAGTTACAATATATTTATAATCTCCAAAGTAATATACGGTTGAGATTACTTCTCACATGCACTTAAGATTTAGATTACATGTTGCATGCTAAGCATGTTCCTTAAATAAATTGATTAATTACTAAATACAATTTTACTTTAATTAATTACTTTTAACTAAAGTAACCTCAAGACTAAAATATTATTGATGACTTCCACATGCTAGACACATTCCAATGCAGAAGTACATGTCTGATGCTACCAAAAATATCAACACTCCCTCTTATAAACGAAGGTACTTCTCCCACTTGGAGTTGGCTCAATCTTTGCTACCAGATCTGCTACCATTCCCACTCTCTAATACACATGATTGGATGCTTCCTCTAACAAAAAAATTATTTCTGCCATGATGGTCTGACCTGTATCCAAAGAATCACTACCTTTGAACATGCTCCTAGAAGTCTCCTTCTCCTGAGCATATTGCATGGCCATCTCATACCATGACTCTTTCTTGATAGACTTGGAAGGCTGCTCCTTCCCATCAGAACCTGAAGGATGACTCCCTTTGATTTGTTCAACCTTCGAAGCTACATGCTCCCTATTCTATGCCACTGACATCGATCCACGATCCAAGATCCCCTTAGCTCCCTTTACAGGATCTTGTCCTGGGATAATGGTTCTCCTAAGGAATACAATTCAATGAATATCCAAGCTCTACAAATCTCAATATCAATCCTTTGATCTCACTGGTTGACTATTATCTCACTTGCTCCCCCTTTGCTCTGTTCCTCGAACCCTGGCTTACACATTTGTTTTCTCCATCTATGAGTCACTGACTCCAATAGATCTGCCATCCTCTGATCTTTGGATGAACCTCCTTCTTCACCCATCTGAGATCCCTTTAAGTCATTTTCCTTCGTGGTTCAAGCACTTGAGAAAAAGTCCATCTTTTCTCCTAAGTAGATGACACATGCACATGCGCAAAAGTCCATCTCTACTCCTATGTGCTCTCATGTGGCTCATATCTCTAGATGGAAGTCCTTATCCACCTATATGATATCTCCTTTATGACTTCCCGACCTCCTTCCATTTCTCAACAAGCCACCCAACAAAAATTTACTGTTGAAACTACCTTCGTACTATTGTTTCCTAGAAATCAATCCTTCGATTTATGCCTGCTGATTTATATATATTCTAAGATCTCTTCTGGATCTGTGTTTATTCCTTCAAGAACCCACCTCGACACTCTTTATCCCATATATATGCTCATGTTACCCTAGATCTGAACTTGATCTCTTCCCTGGTCACTCAGATCTCATAGATCTATTGTTGTGCACTTGGTTTCCTCCCTTTAGAGACTAGGATCCCTTTTTCCTTCAAAGCCTCGACTTTGATACCATGTTGATTTTCCAGCGGATTCAACCCTTGGTATGCTCTAATACCATGTTGATATTCATCCTCTACTCAACACCCGACAATTAGCTCAAAATAAAATCACTTTATAGACTAAAAGCACAACCGAGTAATCAACTAAACATGCAGCGAAAGCATAAACAAGGAAACCAAATTAAACACACATAAACACCAATGTTTTTAGGTATAAACATCTGGAGAAATCTGGAGGGAAAACCACTCCAATGATTCTTTTATTAATATAAAATCATGGTTCCTGCAACAGGGAAAATGGACCACTGAGAGAATTATGCATTGCAGACAAACCTGGAAACTCTTTTTCTATTGTATGACCCTGTACCAAAATGTTTTTCAAGGCATACATGATTCATCCCTTTGTGAATTGCATATATAATTCTATGTCTACACTGTAAATCACATATGTGTACAAAAAACCTGTACAAAAATATCTGTAAAATCCAACACTTCCTTGTGGATTCTGTCCTTTGAATCCCATCGCCGACTTCCTCTGCTCTCTCTCCTCCTTGACCTGTATGACCTATAGATGGAAGTCCTCCTCCACCTATCCAAGATCTTGAATCTCATTCCTTTGTGATCCAACCCTCTGATCAACACTTGGATGAAATATCTTCACCCAACCTATGAGATATCCTCACTCATGTGTAAGAAAAAGTCCTTCTTTTCTCCTACACTCCTCACACTGGAAAAAGTCCTTTGCTATCACTGATCTTGACATCTCACCAAAGATATTTATCTTGGCATCTCACCAAAGATCCTCAACCTTGGAATCTCACCAAAGGTTCCTTGATCTTGGCATCTCACCAAGAGTCTCTCGATCGTGGAATCTCACAAAGATCGTCACCTTGGTCTCTCACAAAGGTTCTCTTGATCTCTCTCATCAAGAGCGACTTCCTCTCAAAAAAGTGTCTTCCTCCTTCACCCTAGCCTTGCTTTTATAATCATGAGTTACAATCTATTTCTAATCTCCAAAGTGATATATGGTTGAGATTACTTCTCACAGCCACTTAATATTTAGATTACATGTTGCATGCTAAGCATGTTTCTTAAATAACTCAATTAATTAATAAATACAATTTTACTTTAATTAATTCCTTTTAACTAATGTAAACTCAAGACTAGAAGATTCTTGACGACTTCCACATGTTAGACACATGCCAATGCACCCACAAACATCAACAATTATTTTATTTAGCATATGGTTGGGATTGTTTTCCTTACATAGAATTGGTTATTATTATTATTTAGAGTTTGTTGGATCTCGGAGATCCGCTCCTAGTTTAGGGGATTGTAATCAGATTTAATTTCCTATCTTATATCTTTGTTGTATTGTATTTAAATTGTTCAAATTGAATGAAAACTCCATGATTTTTTTTTGTGTGTGTTTCCTCTTCATTTTACAAGCATTTTTTGTGTCCATTGTGTATTATTATTTGTTGTTTAATTGGAGAGAAAATTGAATGAGAGGAAATTGATTTTCCTAAAATGGTATCAGAGCTATGAGGAGATCACTGGAAAAAGAGATTCACTCCGCAATTGCAGTTGACCAGTGTGAAAGGAGAGAGAGCTAGTGGGTCGTATGTTGTCGTACGAGGGCGGACATGGGATTCTTTCACTAGAGAGAGAAACATAACATAGAGGTTGTACGTTGGAAATTGTGTTGTTATACGCTGAGCCAGATTGCTAGAGAGTCTGTATGGTAAAATCTGTATGTTGATCTGAGAGCCCTTTTTTCACCCAAAGAGGGAGAAGAAACCATAAATTGAGATTTTTCATGAGGGAGATTAGGAGTGGAAGCTAACAAGAGATGACCTACATGGTATTGGACTCAACGTCTCTTCCCTGGGGAAACCAGTGTGAAAAGTAAGCCATTTTTTTTTTAAATTTCCAAGCCAGTTCAATGTGTGATCAAATTGTTATTTTTTGTCTTTCGTTCTTTGAAATGGACAATTTTAAATTAAGCGATTCTGAAAGATTGGAAGGCACATCCAATTATTCATTGTGGAAATACTTTATGGATCTCATCCTAAGTGAACATGATTTCTTCTTCATAGTTGATGGGAAGGAACCAAAACCAAGAAATCCCAATGATCAATTGAAGTGGAGTAAGAAGGATATAATGGATCGAGTGATTATCTCAATTAATTTGAGATCATATTTGGTTGTACATGTGAGATACTGCAAGACGACCAAAGAATTACGGGACATGTTGAAATCTTTGTTTGAGTCTTTGAGCATGTTGCAAAGGATGTTCCTTAAAAGAAAGTTGAACACGTGCAGGATGGCTAAAGGAGAGATCGTCTCTTCTTATCTTGATAGGATGAAAGGGATTTGGGGTCAACTACATGATGTTGGTGATATAATATCAAATGAAGAAATGGTAGATATTTCTTTAAATGGTTTCTATATTGATTATGAAATGTTTGTGAATAGTGTTGCAGGTAGAGTAATGATGCCCTCATTTGAAAAGTTGTATGACATTTTCCTATCTGAGGAGATGCGTAAGAAAGAAAGGAATCAAAAATATCCAGAGGATGTTTCTTTTTGTTCGAAGACAAATAAATTTGGAAAGTAGTGGCAGAAAAATAAAGGAGGAAATACACCTTGACAACCATTCAATGGGGCTGATTCTTCTTCATCCAAAAGAAAGATTTCAAAGGAAAAATGCTTCAATTGTAACCAAAGGGCTCACTTTGCAAGAGACTATCCTAAAAGGAAGTTTGAGGGTGAAAAGGGACATGATCAATATCATGGTAAGGATCAGTCCAAGTCTCATCAAGGTAACTCTATTGATGGTAATTCTATCGATGGAACTGATGAGTTCTTAAAACAATTTGAAAAATTCTCCTTATTACATGGTCTTTCCGCTAATGATTCTCTCAAAGATGTGTGGTATATTGATTGTGGTGCAAGCAGGAATATGAAACCTCATAAAGAGCTATTTGCAACTCTTCAAGACAAATAAGAAGAATCAGTTTTCTTGGGTGATGACCAAGCCCATGAAGTAAAATGAATAGGCACAAATCCTATTTGAATGCCAAGCAGAGGTATTGCACTAATTAAGAATGTTTTGTTTGTTCCTGGTCTTAAAAAGAATCTGTTTTCATCAAGTGTTGTTACTGACCAAGATATGGATGTTAAGTTCGGCAAAAGCAGTTGTACTATCAGTAACCTTAAGGATAATAAGGTGATTTTCAATGGAGTCAAAGATGGTGGTCTATATAAATTAATTGTAGGTATTTCTGAACATAAAGAATTGGTGCATGACGATGTATCCTTGGTAGAGCTTTGGAATGGGAGTTTTGGTCATATAAACTTTGACAGTCTCAAGAAAGTCTAGAAAATTGTAAGAGGTATGCCATAATTTAATGTTATCAGAGGAGGTGTATGTGATGCTTGCGCCATGGGAAAGCATCATAGAGATCATTTCTTCACAAATGATGAAAAACTTGTGAGGAAACCATTAGACCTTATTCACTCTTATGTGTGTGGACCGATGAGTACTCCTATTTCTATCTACTTGTACTTTGTTACCTTTATTGATGATGCTACTAGAAAGTGTTGGAGTTATTTCATGAAACATAAAAGTGAGGTGTTTAATAAATTTTGTGAATTTAAATCCTTGGTAGAATATCAAACAGGTCGTAGCATCAAGATATTAAGGACTAACAATGGGGGAGAGTACAAGTCTCATGAGTTTATTTCTTTTTGTAGGAGGTCTAGGACCAAGAGGGAGTATTGTATTCCCTATACTCCTCAACATAATGGACTAGCAAAAAGGAAAAATAGGAGCATTGTAGAAACTACATGGTGCATGTTGGAGCATTTTGGTATGACACAGTTCCTTTGGGAAGAAGCATGTCTTAATGTTGTGGACACATTGAATATGTGTCCTCATAAGTCATTGAGGGAAGTTACACCCGAGGATGAATTTTCAGGATTAAAGCCTTATGTTGACTATTTCAGAGTGTTTGGTTCTCCAACATATTCTTATATACCCTCTAATATGCAAACAAAACTTGAACCCACCAACAAAAGAGGTGAATTTATTGGGCATGGTGACGAGCATAAGAGATATAGAATTTTTATTCCTAGTGAAAGGAGAACCATACTTTGTAGGGATGTTATTTTTAATTAATTTGGTTATAAAATGACATCTAACACTCTTGGTATGGAAGTGCATCCATATGTGCCAAAATCCAGTGATAAAGCAGATGAAAAGGAAAGTAAAGATGCCATAAGCAATGACATAAAGCATGATCAATCAGATAAACATGTAGCATTCAATATTATTATAACACATACACCAATAATAAAGTGCATAATTATTGAATCACATTTCTTACGTTGCATGTTTGTGATTTAGGATGTTCTTGAATATTTCTTTGAATTGAAGGAAATAGGCTTCTGACCAATCACAAAATTGAAGATCTAGGGGGTTTCAAGGGAAAGGATAATGATACACCACCATATCTTCTCCTATTTGGAGATGAGGGGGGACCGTTTTCCTTCTATTCACAGTAGTAGGAGGATCCAATAATAGTAGGGAAAACACCAGACTATTGATCTGGAGAAATTGAATGATTCCTTTGTCCTTCATTTATAAGTAATATAGGTAGGATTGAAAACTATGCAAGCAAGCTCACACTTTCTTGCACTAACCAAGTCATATTGCTAGCAAGAAGTCAAATCGCTAGCAAGAAGTCAAATATTTCTTTGCTTTATTGTTGATTCACTAACTAATTACATAAATAAGTATAATATATATTGTATTGATGTGAAAAATAATAATATTTAATTTCTTGAACATTTTTACTACAACACAATGGTGTGTTTTGTTTTTGTTTATTGTTAATATGCATATTATACATACAATATTTCATTTATGGTTTATTATATATGTGTTGGCAGCCAATTCATTTTTTTATTCCTCTTAAAAAAAGCTGCCTACACCCCTTGTCTCATCAACGACAAATCATCGTCGCATTGTGCTTCTAGACATTTGTTTCATTTTTGCGACAATTGCAATTTGGTTTCGATTCGATTTTCACAACTGAAAGTGTGAAAACACCTATTTCATCGTTTGAACTGTCGTCGTCTTTTATTGATTTTTTCGAAAGACACTTGACCATTGGTTTATCACCTGACTGCAAAAGATTTTTTCAAACTTATGTCCTTTGGCCTACTCTTACCTTGATTGCGCATTTGGATCTGTTTGATTACTAAGCCTTTGAGCATGAAGATTTACTGGTTTTATTCTGATCCTATAAAGGTTATGATGGATTTGGTCTTATATGCTTTTATCCTTATTGCTATGGGCTCTTGACTCATTTATTATATGAGAATTTTTGGTTGCAATGTTCTAAAAACTTTGAAATGTAAACATTTGATTGCGCAAACGAATGCATTGGTAAATTTATAAGGTCAATTTGAGAAATAACAATGGTTTGAGGGCGCGTTGATTAATAGTTTTGGATTTCAATTTTAAATCGATGTTGGATATATTGTTTTGAGAGTTGATATTACATTGAATGATCAATAGTTTCAAACTATGTATTGGCATGATTGAATTAACCTAGGTGTAAAACGATTGATTGATATGATGGATCGTTGGTTAATGTTGGATATCGTGTTGGATTAAACTGTACACTTGGCGCATGAGTATAACATATGGTGTTGGTTCTGCTTCGGATGGGTGGCACGTCGATATGATTGTACACCTATTTGTTGGCCGATACATATGGTATAAAAGATTATGATTATAACAACACTGTACTCAGTCATTAATACAATGCATGGTGGTGGTAATCCCACCACCTTCGCACGCATGCAGTTAATTCTGGTCTCTTCGAGTGCTGAAGCTGTCAAACCCTATTGTTTTTTACTTTGTGCATTGTTTCGTTCAGTTCAAACCCTACCATGTACAGAAGCCATGGCTCCTGTCGTAAGGGACGAGCCCAATGGGTGCCAAGCACTGTTGACGTTTGGTGGTGCATATAGCGACCTGGAAGATCACGGGTGGCTCGCTTTCATAAGGAAGTTCGATGGTTATAACTTCACTGTGGCTCGACAATTTGCGTTATCGTTCGATGGCTGCCGAGCCAAAGTTGGAGATGTCCATCTTGAAATCACTGAACAGTTTCTCAGCTTGGCAACCAGCCTGCCTGTCAAGGGACAAAAATGGTCGAAAAGTTGCAAGGTAGATGATGTCCCATGGACATTACTGTTCCGATCTCGCACAGTGAACTCATGCGACAGAGGTTTGCCTGCAAAGATGTTGAAACCCCGCTGGTATAATCTCTTGATGATTATCAAGCAATTCGTTACTTGTGAAGGCAGGTACAGATTCATTTTCTTGTTTCACCTACGTTTATTAATGGTTTTTATGGGTTTCGAACTTAGTATGCCGCACTATCTACACCGAAGTTTGTTCAAAATGGATAAAAGGTACAAGCGTAGCCAGGCTGACACCAGCCTCTTCCATTTGGGGTTGATTAAAATGATTTTGGTTTATGAATTGGGGTTACGTCGTG
>JZKD02S1910757.1:138594-153476 GCA_000966675.3 Picea glauca
CGTTGCGCGAACGCACTCCACATTTGAATGCGCCTGGGTGGATTCATGGCGAATTAACTGTGAACTTGACGTGAGCCGGTGGGCGCTGTGCCTCCCTGTCCCAACTCGGAGCCACATGGTCGCTTTTGCCGCGCTGTCACCCCATCCGGGGAATAATATTTTATTTATTGTTTAACATAATATAATATGAAAATTATGAATATATAAAGTATAGTATAATACTTTTGATGTTAGAGTGGAGAAATCATCAATGGTTATAAACTCCTCTTTTACATTAGATCTGTGTTAAATTATGATAGGTCATAAATGATATAAAGGATTATATTTATGATATAATAAATGATACAAAGGACTATATTTATGATATAATAGGTATATGCTCTATATTCAATTTAGAAAGGACAATGAACCATCAAATATAGGTAACATATTATTATCATATACATATAACTTCCTAACAACTTTAATTTCATACAATCACTTGTACCAATAAAGAGTTATTTTTAATTTTTCAATAAAAAGATTATATCAAATATTTATCTTGGAAATTAATGTATGTATTTTTTTATAAAATATAAAAGTTATAGTTTTATAAACAATAAAGTCAGAAAAAATAAGTATGTCTCACATTCTCATGCTTAAGTAATGAATGGGGTTGTTGGTACCACACCAATGTTATTATAATATTATTTTTGAAGGCCGCATTAACAATATTATTTTAAAGGATACAACACATAATTGACACAAGACCTAAGATCAATTGTCGGATTCGACAAACCCCACTCATCGGGGGAGCATGTCCACTTAAAATTGATATTGAATCTTTGTCACAACAACAAATTCAAATTACCACTCGACTATAACTTAATGAACAATTAATGTGTGTGTGTACAACCTATTTGTAATAGAATTTTATGAAAAGGGTCTAGACAAATGGTTATGATATGAAGTTCAACTAAACACAATTATAAATCTTGATAGTTTTTAATTAATCTTAATTAAATTTAATAATATCTAAATACAAAATTTACAGCTTAAATACTATTAATTAAACTTAAAATCACTTATTTCGAATTATATTTCTTCTCCCTGGATGGGATGTCTATTGTGGAAGTTTTATAGGAGCCCCAAGTGGTTCATCCATGCAAGCCCACCTGGGGTCCTTTGTGTGTGGAGTCACTCAGGGTATGGGGGATTGTACTTCGACCCTCATAACTATACCACCCTCTCCCATACAATGCAGGTGACCTCAGTTGATGATGGAACTGCCATCATGTAGAATCATTAATTTAGAAGGATACAAGGTTTTTATGGCTAGGCAGGGCTCGATGGTGAAGGAAAAACACAAGATTTTAGACTCAGGGACTGGTAGGGTTTGGGCTATGCTCTCCAAGCTCCTATCTTCGGTGACTCTGGCAAGTTCTCCCTCTGTTTCACTGCCTGATCCATATTATTTTCGACACGAAATGAGAGCGGAGATATAACAAATAAATGCATAGAGATATCGCATATATTCAATAATATAACAAAAATGTATAAGAGATGCAACCATAAACACAGATATACATTAATATACGATTTCTATTAATGAAATAAATGTACAGAGACTGTAAAAATACAAGGTGAAAGACTCGCTAGAATGGTGGCAATTTATCTCTGAGAAGAGATGTGACAGCTATTCGCATTCGCAAGAATATGCTTATTACAATGAGGCCCTAAGGGCCTTTTTTAACATAAGGAAAATCCAAAACCCTAACCCCGAAAGATGAAAAGCCAAAAGGTTTGCGGGCCCCGATGGGGATAGTTGATACGCCAACTTCCCAGTGGCGTAACTTTTGCATACAATCTCTGTTTGGGGCGCTCGATAGCTCGTTGGAAAGATCTATTTGAGGACTAAAACTTTTGGGTGAGAAACATCGATCAACGATCCATGTTGCTCCCCGTTTTCTCAAAAAACATCATTTAGGGCCTCAAAATGGCCCCAGAAGTTAAAAATTGCTAAAAATAGTAAATTACCAAAATTGTCAGAAAACTATTTTGAGCCAGTTGGAGAAGGTGGGTGGCCACCGATATCCACCTGGATCAATCCTCCCTCCTTAGGAAGAAATGGTCTCCATTGCGTTGAGTTCCCGGGGGAGAGGGAAAAGCGTTTGTTGAATCTGCATCTTGGTGAGTTGCTTGCCTTGCTAGAGACGTCGCGTTGCTCAGTTTGTGTAAGTATATCACAAACCTGTTGAGACTGAGACGGTTCAACAAGTCGAGATACATGAGAGGACGATGTGTAGAATGAATCTTTGCACTTTGTTGCATCCTTGTCGACCTGCTTCTATTGGATAGAAGGTGCTTGGGGCGAGGCTGTAGTGGTTGCAGTGTCCTTTTGTTCTCCTTTTGAATAGATTGTGAAGAAGCTAAATTTTGCAGTATGAGATACTACCTTGCGGCACTTTTTAGGTGGAGCAGTAGTTGGAACTACCTTTGGTATTCTGTAGAGATGACCCCCCAGAGAAACAATGACACTACGGGGTCGAGACTCATAAACAACACGACGCTTCTACATATATGGTTGGCCCAAGAGAACACCACAGACATCCAGTGGGGAAACATCACATAATACCTCATCCTTGAAGGGTTGGATTTCGTATGACAATTGACATTGTTGGTTGACACAGAGATCTCGTCCTTGGCGAAGCCACCCGATGTTGTATGGCTGCGGGTGTGGTGTTGTTGACAATCCCAACTATTTGACGACCTCTGTTGAGATGAGGTTCTTCTGGCTTCCACTATCAATAATAAAATGCAGTGGGGTCCCCTTCACCCACATCTGTGAATGAAAAAGGCACTCCCCCTCTTCAAGATCTGTTGGTTCTTCTGGTTGAATTGCTGCGGTTGCAACGATAGCAGTGGGGTCTGCGTCGATGATTTGTCTTTTACTATTATTTTCAGAATCAGATTCTGAATCAAGGTTCGACTCCTTGTCTTTGATCTTGACCACCAATGACTGTTTTGAGCGACATTCATCGGTGTTGTGCCAGGGGCTTTTGTGGAAATCGCACCATTTTCCGGTGTCCTTCTTTGTCTTCCTGTGACTCTTCTTTTCCTATGGCTTGGACTGGTTTTCGGGAGACTGATTGTTAGGGCCGTCTTTGTCATACTTTGGTTGTTGCGGATTTTCAAACCCAAACTCCCATTTGTTCTGGTGCTTAAATTTCCGCTCAATTTTAACAACATATCGATAAGCAGCACCGAGTGATGAGATGTCCAGAAAATCCATTTCAGTTTGGATGTATCTATGTAGAGCCCCACAGTATTTCAGAACCAAATGTCGTTTGGAGTCTTTAATACCCATCTTGGTGCACAAGGCATGGAAGGTATTGGTGAACTCTGGAATTGCTTGGCCCCTCTCTTGCCGCAGTGTAATATTGTACTGGTCCTCATAGTTGCCAACAAGGTAATATTGTTCCTTTACCGCATCCACAAAAAAATCCCAAGTGGAATCGACCCCATATATTCCAGACTCCTCTGTGGAACTTTGCTCCAAGTAAGTTTCCCACCAATGTTTGACATGAGGGAGAGCTTTACGGAGTGTGAAGGTGATCTTTTGTTTGTTGGAAAAATTGTGAACAAAGAAATAACCTTCTAGCAGAGTTAACCATTTTTCTAGGGCTTCTGCATCTATCTGTCCTTCAAATATAGGAATATCAAAATTAACTTGTACCTTGAAAGGCGAGGTGCCTCCAAAGTGGCCACTTGATGAATATGCGCCTGATGCTATCGACAGGCGTTGAAGGATGTGGAAAAAATTCTCCATCATTTCTTCCCTCTGTCGCATGAGAGCTTGCTCAAGCAATAGATTGATAGGATCATCTGCTCCGTCGTTTTTCTTTTCTTTCGCCATTGAGGGTTTCTTGGGTATGCGAGAGAGATTGTCCTCAAGAGAGAAAATCTCGAGACCCAACTTGCTATACTCGGACCTCGTCGAGGACATGCACTAAAAAACGATCAAGAGCAGCTTGCTCTGATACCACTGATCCAGATTATTTTCGGCACGAAATGAGAGCAGAGATATAATAAATAAATGCACAGAGATATCGCACATATTCAATAATATAACAAAAATGTATCAAAGATGCAACCATAAACACAGATATACAGTAATACATGATTTCTATTAATGAAATAAATGTACAGAGGTTGTAAAAATACAGAGTGAAAGACTCGCTAGAAAGGTGGCAACTTATCTCTGAGAAGAGATGTGACGACTACTCGCATTCGGAAGAATATGATTATTACAATGAGGCTCTAAGGGCCTTTTTTAACATAAGGAAAATCCAAAACCCTAATCCCGAAAGATGAAAAGCCAAAAGGTTTGCGGGCCCCGATGGGGGTAGTTGATACGTCAACTTCCTAGGGGCGTAACGTTTGCATACGATCTTCGTTTGGGGCGCTCGATAGCTCGTTGGAAAGATCTATCCGAGGACTACAACTTTTGGGTGAGAAACATCAAATTGCGAGCCATGTTGCTCCCCATTTTCTCAAAAAACATCGTTTAGGGCCTCAAAATGGCCTCAGAAGTTAAAAACAGCTAAAAATAGTAAATTACCAAAATTGCCAGAAAACTGTTTTGAGCCAGTTAGAGAAGGTGGGTGGCCACCGATATCCACCTGGATCACTACTCTGGTTCATTTGGTTGTTATTATCACCGATTATATTTGTTTTCTAGGGTGGGGACGCCACCATGAGGGTAGAGTTGGATTTGTTGGTTCCCAACACTCAACTGCCAACCCTCTCCTCTACCCAAACCCTTTTCCTCCTTTCATTAGCTTATTCTACTAGTCACAACTCCGATCCTCCCTCTGAAACCATTGATTGTTGTGATTTGTTGACCATGAAGAGAATTGAGCAAGGTGATTTTCTTGAGACCAACAATCAAGGCCCAAGTCGTTGCTCCAAACACACCGCCAAAACTATCCCTCTTAAAAAGCCACCCAATGCACAACCCAAGCTCAACTAGATGCCATGAAAGCCACAAGGAATTTCCATCATTAATTTTCCAAGGATATCAAGAATGAGGTAGCATCCATGGAGTAGACCATCGATAAAAAAAGAAGGAATTTCTCTAATTTCCAATTGGGGACTAAATTTAAGGACTGAGTTCCAGATATCAGGTTGTCTAGGTCTAGAGACACCAAGGTATTTAAGCTCACTGAGCTCTACTAGCTTAACAAGGTCTTCATTTCTAGGTGGTGGAGGAGAGAGGAAAACAACAACATGTCATTCTACATAATAAACCTTTTGGACAAGAATTTTGAGGCAGTTTGCAAGTGAGTCTTTGATATAGAGATCATCGTTTTAGATCCCACATATTCCCAAGATGTTCCTATAGCAAGTGTTGGCCCAACTCAAACTTATGAGAGCACACCAACCAATCCCATCAAGTTGGATGATGGTTTAGAAGACCCGTGGACACACAACACTGATAGTATCATTTATTAACTCCAAAAAAATTGGCTTTTATGTCTTTTTTTTTTATAAGGTTACAAAGAACACCATTATCTTTTTAGATTTCTATTATAAATTCTCTCTTATAACTTTAATCATATATATCAAATTACTATAAACAAATAAACAAATAAACAAATAGTAATACTAATATACTAATCATGTATGTCAAATTACTATAAACAAATAATGACTATGTACTGCTCTCAACATCATATTACTATAAACAAATAAGGACTATGTACTGCTCTCAACATCATATTACTATAAACAAATAGTAATACTAATATACTAATCATATATGTCAAATTACTATAAACAAATAATGACTATGTACTGCTCTCAACATCATTTTGAATCTAACTATAAGTATTTTTTAATTATTGTGAACCTGGTTTCCTAAGTGACAAGTCATGAGTAATCTTGTATTTCCTCTTTAATATGCATAGCAATCTTAAAGGGGACATTAGGCTACCACTAGAAAAGTATGCAATGCCATCTAGATTAAGCACATTTCCCATTTGTCTTCTTCTTGATTTGTTTAACTTCAATTATGAAGTTAGAATCTTTAATAACTATGAACAATATCATATCATATAAAAGATTAAAAAACTAAAGAAACATTTAAAAGTTTGAAGAAAAGACAAAGGTGGTTCGTGTGATGCCTAAGGCAACTAGAAAAAATAAAAGGAACCTAATTTCCCAACATTCTTAACCATGTGTACTTTTACGAATTAATGATTTAAACATGGCGTTATCATGGTGTTAAAAGATCATATTTGATGTATATGGCGAGATCAGATTCATGATACACATTTAATTTTGGCATGAAACAAAACCTATCACGGCTAAGTATAGACAATTTAATGACACATTTTAATTTTAATTTAATTTGATATTTATTAATTTGGCATGAAACAAAACCTATCACTGCTAAGTATAGACAATTTAATGACATTATTTCCATCATTTTAATTTAATTTGATATTTATTAATTTTAATTAATTATATTTTGTTATTTTTTAAATATTTTTTTTTAATTAATAATTTTCATTTTTTTTTTTTTTTTATCTTTTGTTTTTTTTAATTAATAATTATAATTTATTTTTTTATTTATATTTAATGATTCATTGATATAAGGAAAATGAAAAATAAAGTAAAGAATGATTACACTGTTTCAAATAAAAAAAAATGTGACACGCTTTTATGAGTATTCACATCTTGTTATATGATGAATATGGTAACATTATACCGGATTTCATCGTGTAATTAACATTGAGTAAGTGTTTTTAGTAAAAGTGCACCTTTTTCTTTAAAGAATTGATTCAATATATTTTATTTTACACATAGTATTGGATTTGAGGTTTACAAACATAATTCATGAACATATACAAAAATGAAGATAAACAATTCCACAATATAGAAGAATAGAAACACATTTCATTGCAACTAAAAATAAAATGGGGGGTAATGGTATTCTTCATTGCTCAACTAGATGGAAAAATGAATATAAGTCCATTTTTCATAGATTTTATTTAAATAGAAGATTCGCAAGTATTTCTAAGCATATGGAAAGCCAAACACTTAAAAAACCTCCGTCCAAACAATATAACTGCGAACACTTAAAAAAAACCTTCGCCCAAACAATGTAACGACAAAGTGTGTTATCACAATCTAACAAAGAAAATATAAAAAAAAAATATGTTAAAATGGGTAAAATAGATTTTCTTCTTCTGTAAATGAGAGCAACAATTTATCATAGAGTGAAAACCTTCCTTAAACATAAAGTTTTGTTAATCATTAAAAAAAAATAACCTTCCCTAAACATAAAGTTTTGTTAATCATTAAAGAAGATGAAGGGGACAAAGTGGGTAACAACGCCGCCATTTCCAACGTTAAAGCCTTTGACTATTGTTTATTATATGCATCAAACTAATTAGTGTACTTTTATTGTGGTGATTGCAAATTCAAGTTTTATTGAATCAACCACAAAACTCTTAATGCTAATGATAATGTTTAATCCAACGCAACCACTTCTAACCAAAATAGAAAATTGCGTGGTAAATCAAAGTATTCATTTCGTGGGCTCACTTACATTTGAAAGTAATATGATTGACTTAACAATTAAATGATGTAAAGTTAACATACATATTAAGTTTATTCTAAAAGACATTATATCATTATCATCCAATATATTAAAATAATGATTAATATTGCTTTAAAACTAATCACTAAAATTTTAATAATAATCATTCAACCCTTTAAAAATATTATATATCACACTTCACGTGTAACATCGCCTTAGCATCTTCAAACTTTTTATTAGTCCTTGTGGAAGGCAAGCAGGAACTCTAACATTCGATTTGGTGTTGATCATCGATTACTTTGTGTTTGACCATAAATATTTTTATGCTTTTCAGTTAAAATATGAGAAAACAACACACAGGTGAGACTCGGCTCACAATCTATATTATTCAATGAAGACTCATTACATCATTATATAGGAAACGACTCTACTTAGTTGGTTACAACAAACCACAAACAATTAGAGTTCAACTATGCTACAACTATGTTACTGACTCTTGCAACTGACTCTTTCTCCATTATTTCCAAGTCTCCCCCTTAATGGAGAATGGATTGACTCCTCCACCTAACATCTCCCTAAATAACTCAAACTTAATCTTTCTAAGAGGCTTAGTGAAAATGTCAGCAACATTTTCACTAGTATTACAATACATAAGAGCTATTTCATTTGACTGCAAATTTTCTCTAACAAAATGAAATTGAGCATCAACATGCTTTGTCCTTGCATGAAAAATCGAATTCTTCGCAAGAATGATTGAACTTTGATTATTACATTTGATCATTGTAGGTTCTTTTTGTTCTTTTCCAACATCTTGAAGAAGTCTTCTCAACCAAACAACTTCACAAGTTGTTGCACACAAGGATTTCTATTCTGCTTCAGTAGAAGACAAAGATACAATAGGTTGCTCTTTACTGCTCCATGAAACAACCCCGGATCCAATGCCAAACGCATATCCAGTGGTTGATCTTCGATCATCCAGATTGCTAGCCCAATCAGAATCTGAGTAACCTGTCAACTCAACATCAGATGCATCAGTATATTTAATACCATAATCAAGTGTTCCTTTTAGATACTCGAGTATTGCCTTTACTGCATTCCAATGACTTTCTAGAGGTTTCGCCATAAACCGACTTAACACACTCACAAAGTATGCAATATCAGGTCTGGTTGTGGTGAGATAATTCAAACTACCCACCATTTGTCTATACATAGTGCCATTCACCTCCTTTGAACCATCATCACAAGAAAGTTTCACATTCTGGTACATGGGAACAGTTGGAGACTTACACTGATCCATTTTAAATCTCTTAAGTAATTCTCTAAAATACTTACTCTGACAAACAAAAGTTTGGCCTGCATTTCTCCAAACTTCAAGACCTAGGCAGTAATGTAACTCACCAAGATCTTTGATTTCAAAAACTTGTGACAACTGCTCCTTGATTTCATCAATTAATTTCTCTGCATTTCCTGTAATTATCAAATCATCAACATATAAGGAAATCAATACTATATACCTGTGTTCATCAAATTTGTTATACAGATTTGGATCACTCTTGCTCCTCATAAAACCCTATTGAAGAAAGAAAGAGTCTAACTTCTCATACCATGACCTAGGTGCTTGTTTTAGTCCATACAATGCTTTCTTTAACTTACACACTAAGTGTTCTTGCCCTTGTTCCACAAACCCTTTAGGTTGAGTAAGGTAAACCTCCTCCTTTAACTCGCCATTCAAAAATGCAGATTTAACATCTAATTGGTGTAGCTTCCAATGGTACTTTTTAGCTAAAGCAATTAACAATTTGATAGTATTCAATTTAGCTATTTGTGCAAATGTTTCAGCATAATCAATACCTTATGTTTGTGAATACCCCTTTGCCACCAGTCTAGCCTTATATTTATTTATACTACCATCTGATTTAAACTTGGGTTTGTATATCCATTTGCATCCAATGGGCTTCTTATGTTTAGTAAAATCAGTCAATTCCCAAGTATTGTTTTTCATTATAGATTCATATTCTTCCTCCATTGCATTTCACCATTCATCAAATTCATTTGCTTCATCAAAACTCATGGGTTCTATGACATTTGAAATGCTACTCATTAGGGAATAGTCTCTATACCTCTCAGGGAATCGAACCTGTCGTGAAGATCTTCTCAACTGATTATCTTCCTCTCCACTTTGTGAAGATATGTCTTTGCCTCTAGGTGAACTGTGACTGCTTGAAGTGTCCATATCACTGAGTCCTTCTTGTTGTTGCCACTGTGGTTGTGGCTGCTGCTGTGGTGGTTGTTGCTGCTCTTCTTTAACTCCTTCATCAAGAAGTCTATGCCATTCCTCATGACTATTGTTGTCATGATTTCCTGCTTCCTTCTCATGGAAAAGTACATCTCTACTTGAAAATACTTTGTGAGTAGAAGGATCAAACAATTTGTATGCTTTGAATTCAGAACAATACCCAATGAAAATACATTTAATGGCTTTAGTATCCAATTTCTTCCTATTCTCCTTTGGAATATGAGCAAAATCCTTACACCCAAATACTTTCAAATTATGAACTGCAGGTTTGGAACCATACAAGGCTTCGAAAGGAGTAACATTATCAAGACACCTTATTGGACTTCTATTCTTTAAATAAATTGCAGTGTTTATGGCTTCAACCCAAAATGTATTCGAGAGATTCTTACCTTTAATCATACTACATGCACACTCTACCAGAGTTCTGTTTTTCCTTTCAGTGACTTCGTTCTACTATGGAGTGTGAGGTACTGTAAACTGTTGTACTATTCCATGATCTTTGCAATATTTGTTGAGGTCCCTTGATTTATACTCTCACCCTTGATCTGAACGGAGGATTTTGATAGATTTTCCTGTCTGCTTTTCCACCATGGTTCCGAATTCACATCTTGTTATATGATGAATATGATAACATTATACCGGATTTCATCGTGTAATTAACATTGCTTTTTAAGTAAGTGTTTTTAGTAAAAGTGCACCTTTTTCTTTAAAGAATTGATTCAATATATTTTATTTTACACATAGTATTGGATTTGAGGTTTACAAACATAATTCATGAACATACACAAAAATGAAGATAAACAATTAAACAATATAGAAGAATAGAAACACATTTCAATGCAACTAAAAATAAAATGGGGGCAATGGTATTCTTCATTGCTCAACTAGATGGAAAAATGAATACAAGTCAATTTTTCATAGGTTTTATTTAAATAGAAGATTCTCAAGCATTTCTAGGCATATGGAAAGCCAAACACTTAAAAAACCTCCGTCCAAACAATATAATTGTGAACACTTAAAAAACCTCCACCCAAACAATGTAACGACAAAATGTGTTATCACAATCTAACAAAGAAAATATATAAAAAAAAAATGTTAAAGTCGGTAAAATAGATTTTCTTCTTCTGTAAATGAGAGCAACAATTTATCATAGAGTGAAAACCTTCCTTAAACATAAAGTTTTGTTAATCATTAAAAAAATATAACCTTCCCTAAACATAAAGTTTTGTTAATCATTAAAGAAGATGAAGGGGACAAAGTGGGAAATATTATATATCACACTTCACGTGTAACATCGCCTTAGCATCTTCAAACTTTTTATTAGTCCCTGTGGAAGGAAAGCATGGACTCTAACATTCGATTTGGTGTTGATCATCAATTACTTTGTGTTTGACCATAAATATTTTCATGTTTTTCAGTTAAAATATGAGAAAACAACACACAGGTGAGACTCGGCTCATAATCTATATTATTCAATGAAGACTCATTACATCATTATATAGGAAACGACTCTACTTAGTCGGTTACAACAAACCACAAACAATTAGACTCTACATACAGTGAAGTAGAGTTCAACTACGCTACAGCTATGCTACTGACTCTTGCAATTGACTCTTTCTCCATTATTTCCAAGTCTCCCCCTTAATGGAGAATGGATTGACTCCTACACCTAACATCTCCCTAAACAACTCAAACTTAATCTTTCTAAGAGGCTTAGTGAAAATGTTAGTAGCATTTTCACTAGTCTTACAATACATAAGAGCTATTTCATTTGACTGCAAATTTTCTCTAACAAAATGAAATTGAGCATCAACATGCTTTGTCCTTGCATGAAAAATCGAATTCTTCACAAGATTGATTGAAATTTGATTATTACATTTGATCATTGTAGGTTCTTTTTGTTCTTTTCCAACATCTTGAAGAAGTCTTCTCAACCAAACAACTTCACAAGTTGCTGCACACAAGGATTTATATTCTGCTTCAGTAGAAGACAAAGATACAGTAGGTTGCTCTTTACTGCTCCATAATACAACCCCGGATCCAATGCCAAACACATATCCAGTGGTTGATCTTCGATCATCCAGATTGCCAACCCAATCAGAATCTGAGTAGCCTATCAACTCAACATCAGATGCATCAGTATATTTAAGACCATAATCAAGTGTTCCTTTTAGATACCCGAGTATTGCCTTTGCTGCATTCCAATGGATTTCTAGAGGTTTCACCATAAACCGACTTAACACTCACAAAGTATGCAATATCAGGTCTGGTTGTGGTGATATAATTCAAACTACCCACCATTTGTCTATACATAGTGCCATTCACCTCCTTTGAACCATCATCACAAGAAAGTTTCACATTCTGGTACATGGGAACAATTGGAGACTTACACTGATCCATTTTAAATCTCTTAAGTAATTCTCTGACATACTTACTCTGACAAACAAAAGTTTGGCCTGCATTTCTCCAAACTTCAAGACCTAGGCAGTAATGTAACTCACCAAGATCTTTGATTTCAAAAACTTGTGACAACTACTCCTTGATTTCATCAATTAATTTCTCTGCATTTCCTGTAATTATCAAATCATCAACATATAAGGAAATCAATACTATATACCCGTGTTCATCAAATTTGTTATACAGATTTGGATCACTCTTGCTCCTCATAAAACCCTGTTGAAGAAAGAAAGAGTCTAACTTCTCATACCATGACCTAGGTGCCTGTTTTAGTCCATACAATGCTTTCTTTAACTTACACACTAAGTGTTCTTGCCCTTGTTCCACAAACCCTTTAGGTTGAGTAAGGTAAACCTCCTCCTTTAACTCCCCATTCAAAAATGCAGATTTAACATCTAATTGGTGTAGCTTCCAATGGTACTTTGTAGCTAAAGCAATTAACAATCTGATAGTATTCAATTTAGCTATTTGTGCAAATGTTTCAGCATAATCAATACCTTATGTTTGTGAATACCCCTTTGCCACCAGTCTAGCCTTATATTTATCTATACTACCATCTGATTTAAACTTGGGTTTGTATATCCATTTGCATCCAATGGGCTTCTTATGTTTAGGAAAATCAGTCAATTCCCAAGTATTGTTTTTCATTATAGATTCATATTATTCCTCCATTGCATTTCACCATTCATCAAGTTCATTTGCTTCATCAAAACTCATGGGTTCTATGACATTTGAAATACTACTCATTAGGGAATAGTCTCTATACCTCTTAGGGAATCGAACCTGTCGTGAAGATCTTCTCAACTGATTATCTTCCTCTCCACTTTGTGAAGATATGTCTTTGCCTCTAGGTGAACTGTGACTGCTTGAAGTGTCCATATCACTAAGTCCTTCTTGTTGTTTCCGTTGTGGTTGTGGCTTCTGCTGTGGTGGTTGTTGCTGCTCTTCTTTAACTCCTTCATCAATAAGTCTATGCCATTCCTCATGACTATTGTTGTCATGATTTCTTGCTTCCTTCTCATGGAAAAGTACATCTCTACTTGCAAATACTTTGTGAGTAGAAGGATCAAACAGTTTGTATGCTTTGAATTCAGAACAATACCCAATGAAAATACATTTAATGGCTTTAGCATCCAATTTCTTCCTATTCTCCTTTGGAATATGAGCAAAATCCTCACACCCAAATACTTTCAAATTATGAACTGCAGGTTTGGAACCATACAAGGCTTCGAAAGGAGTAACATTATCAAGACACCTTGTTGGAATTCTATTCTTTAAATAAACGGCAGTGTTTATTGCTTCAACCCAAAATGTATTCGAGAGATTCTTACCTTTAATCATACTACGTGCACACTCTACCAGAGTTTTGTTTTTCCTTTCAGTGACTTCGTTCTACTATGGAGTGTGAGGTACTGTAAACTGTTGTACTATTCCATGATCTTTGCAATATTTGTTGAGGTCCCTTGATTTATACTCCCCCCCTTGATCTGAACGGAGGATTTTGATAGATTTTCCTGTCTGCTTTTCCACCATGGTTCCGAATTCCTTAAAGTACTCGAAAACAACATTTTTTCTTCTAAGGAAGTAAACCCATGTGTATCTCGTGCAATCATCAATAAATAATAGAAAGTAAAATGCACCTCCTAAAGACCTAGTCTGCATAGGCCCACAAACATCAGTATGCACAAGATCTAACACAACTCTCTTTTTCCTATCAATATTAGAGGGGAATTCATCTTTGTGCATCTTTCCTAATGCACATCCGTCACAAGAAACATTCTCATTTTTTAACATGGGAAGTCCTTCAACCATATTCTTTTTTTGTAATAACAATAAATCAGGATGATTGATGTGGTCATACCTTTGATGCCAAATAATCTCTGTTGGCATAGTTTTAGAAGTCAGTGTGTGATGTGATTTGCTGGTGACATCAAGTTTGTATAGGCCTCCTTCTCTGACTCATGTTGCAACAGTTTGGAAGTGGTCCAACAAATCCTTCACTATGTAATAATTCTTGAAGAATTCAACCTTCAAGTTCTAATCTGTAATGGTGGACACATAAATACAATTTTTCTTTATCCTTGGTATATAAACAACATTGTGAATGTGACAAATAGTACCATACGACAATGTCACATAAATGTCTTTGTATCCCTTGATCTGATGAGCACAATCATCTCCAAGATATATGCTAGCACCATTCTGTGTTTCTTTAAAATTAGCATACTAGTTCTTATTACAAGTCATATTACTGATGCTCCAGAATCCACAAACCAGGCATCAATATCATCTGTTTCAGTAGATAAAGAAGCGTTAGACACAAATAGCCTAAGATCCTGTGAATCAAAATTCGGGGATTCATCAATATCATCACTAGCAATAAATCATTTGAGATCATGATTTGAAGATTTTTCTGCATAATGACCTGAATGTAAGTTTTAAACCTGCGAAGTAAAGCAATGCATATATATATTCTTAAGAAATACATAAATTAATCAATGGCTCATACACAGAATACACAGAGATCTTTACCGGAAACCCTCA
>JZKD02S1910757.1:153526-167763 GCA_000966675.3 Picea glauca
TTCTAAGGCTTCAGATTCCCACGCCTCTCTTCCTCTTGCAGCAAAATACTTGCCAGTTCTTCAAAAGTAGGAGGTTTCTCCCTTGCTACGAGACTTATTATGAACATCTGATAATCTTCTAGCATACCATTTAAGGTAATAGTGACAACATCAGTGCTAGAAACAATTTCCCCTATATTTCCTAGCTTGTCTTTCACCTCTTTAATACGACCAAAATATGAACTAACATATTCATTTCCATCCATCTTGATGCCTAGCAATTTAGTTTTTAGGAACAAAATGCGATTTTTGTTTCTAGTTTCATACAATGCTTTAAGAGTTGTCCAGGTTTCAACAGAAGTGTTAGGTTCTCTAATATGTGGAATTATGCTATCTTTAACAGACATACACAACAATACCTTTTCCTTTTTTCGTGCTTCTCCCAGTATTGGATCTGTGTTATTTTCACACTGATAGTCGCAACTGGTTTCTCTTCAGTTCCCTTCGCAATGGTCCAGACGCCATATCCTTCCATGAGCGCCTTCTTCTTGAATTTCCAGTTAATGAAATTCGATCCATCTAACTTGTTGGCTTCATTGAGGTAGGTCTCCTCCAGAGGATTCACCATCTCTGCAAATGTCTGCTTGTCCAACCAGACAATGGATCCTTGTATCACCAACGGTGAATCACTAAGAATATGCAACTTTCGTCAAGTGTTGAGCAACCTGTCGCTCTACCTTCGGATCCACCAAACCATCTCTACCTTGACTCTCAGTTTTCTTAAAAAAATATAAGAAAACCTTAACACCACTCCATGCATACCACAAACTCACAAACTCACAAACCTTAACACTTCATGTATAAAAAAACATATACATTTCTTTAAAAAAAAAACTTTCCCTTAAATTTTTTTTTTTTTTTTTTTTTGTAAGTCATAACTCCACCTTTATGATTTATGATCCTTTATCCTCCATTCATGATTTATAAATCAATAAAAAACTTTAACCCCTCCATCATATAAGAAATCGTGGCATTAATTTTTCAATGCTCCAAAAAAGAAAACTTACACTTCAAACCCATAAATCTGATCACACACATTTTAAGGGATTGTGTAGTGACGTGTGAGAGATTGCTGTGATTTTTCATAGAATCCCAATCTTCTTTCCTTTGAAGTTTGCAGTTCCACACTTCTCACACTTCTGAAAAAACTGTAAATAACAAAAAACGGATTTGCTCTTTATACGGAAAAAATTATGTGAGTTGTTGGAGTGATACACAGCCACAAGCTCACGTCCATCTTCCCGACTCCCAAACTTAGCACCTCCTCTGACCCTCACTCACCCAAGGCCTGCAAAAATGGGTAAGTTTTCCTTCCACCCATCCTCACAAATAACAGAAAGTGGGACTCCAACTCACGTGGAAACAAAAATGTTCGGCGCTCTTTGAGCTACAAAAGGGCAGTGCTAACACTCCTGTTCAATAGAGGGGCGAGCGTTACAGCACTGGGAAAAGTGGGAGTGGGAGTGCGAGTGCCCTAATGCACTTAGACGCATCCAAGGGGAGTGCGAGGGAGCCGATTTTCCTGAATTTCATAAGTGTAAGAGGGATCAATGATCCTGTAACAAAACATGTGGAGTGCTTGGTGCCCCTACTCAATTAATTTGAGACTCGCCTCAGAGACCTGGATCTCTCAGATCTCTAATTCGCTCTGATACCAAGTTAAAATATGAGAAAACAACACATAGGTGAGACTCGACTCACAATCTATATTATTCATTGAAGACTCGTTGAACAATATAGATTGTGAGCCAAGTCTCACCTGTGTGTTGTTTTCTCATATTTTAACTTGGTACTAGAGAGAATTAGGGATCCGAGAGATCCAGGTCTCTAAGGCAAGATAAGATCTTCACAAAGTGGGGAGGAAGATAATCAGTTGAGAAGATCTTCACGATAGGTTCATCTCCCTGAGAGGTATACATAGAAAAAAAGAAATAATTTATTTTTATAATATTTAAATTAATTTTTATCTAACACACTATTGGCTAACAAGATCAATGTCTTATTGACAAGTTTTGATAAATAAGATCTAAGCTTATTGAATATATAATACATCATTTTTTCCAATGTCATATAACCTAAGTTTTCAATCCATTACAACTCCATTGAATCTCTTGCCACGAACTTCATTCATTGTCTTTCTTAAATAGGCTCTGATTTTTCTGAGCAGGACGATGATGAATTATATCGATTGGAAAATCAATCAAATCGATCTGCATTATGGTGACACATTATATCTAGTGACAAACCGATGTGTATGCGACCAGTTCGGTATTTCTGATTAATTCCTTTTTCCACACTCCTCGTTATACTCCCTTAAAGGAGATAGAATAATTTCATGCTTAGTTTTAATTTCAAATAACTCATTTTCCAATTCTCTTAGATCCATCTCCGATTGATGCAACGTGTCATCAACTTCATCATTTCTATTGATATACCAAACTAACCATTTTTCAACTTCTTCTTCAAAAAAGTATATTGTTTCGGTAAATTCATTTTCCCAAACAAATTTTAATGCATTAAGTTGTCCCATTAAGGTTTCCTTTGATAAAATCATAGTATCCATCAATAAATTGGGACCATCAAGTTCCTTCATAAGATCCACAAGATTATGAAACAAATCACTTCTTTTTTATTTTTCAAAACATCACTCTCATTTATCATTTCTTTCAAATATTTAATTCTTCTCAGCCAACATGCATTGAACTGTTTCATTCAGTAGGTGGAAGGAAGTTTTTTTTCTTTTCTGTGATATTCGCTTAAGCTCGAGACTTTAGTCGAGAATGTACTCACAAGTTCTCTGTAAAACCTTTCATCATTTTCTAGGTCCTTTTGCAGGTATTCCTTGAAATTTTGTATTATTGATGACAAGGTAGCAATTCTTTGAGCAAGTTCGCGAATTTATTGAATTATATCAATTCTCTTTTGTATGGCATCACCAACATATTTTCTTATTGTTTGTAATAAACTTGATGAGCTTTTGTTTTTACTGATGCTTTCTGGGACATTTTCTAACACAAATGTAGGTGGGATTGAATTCAAAGGTTCGGGAAACAATGGTCCTGGTATCAAGGAAACTTCTAACTCTTTTATCCTATTTTTCAACTCTGAATTTTCTTTTTCCATGTTATCAATAGATTGATTCAAGGATTTTCTAGTTACTCATGGAACTGTGCAATTTTTGACGGTGTAACTCCATTAGAATCAATTGAAGACTTCCATCTTTTTGATGACCTTTTATTTTTAGTATTGATTTTTTCCAATAATAAGTTTTTAGACTCAAAATTGTAGTCCATGTGGTGCAAAGTAACAGATTCCTCAAATATTTTAGGTTCCTGAGTAATCATGGTTACAACAATTTCCCTAGTTTCCAATAGTATTTGTGCAGACCAACTAGGTTCTTCAATGAGCTCATCAATGTCCATTGCACATGGACTCTCATATATTCCAGGGATGCTTAATCCTATTGTTGATGTATTTCTTTTTCTTTTGATAGAATTATATTCAATACAATATTTTTCAAGACTTTTTATAGGTGGGTATTTATCACCACCATCATCTGACCCTCCAACTGATGCTTTTCTCATCTCCATACCATTGGTTCTATTCTTTATTCTTGATGGAGTACTCTTTTGGGATGTTGTTGGTGAATTAAAGTTTTTATCTGTCACTTTACTATCATGTTGTTTGTGACCTTCATTGGCGCTATTTATCTATTCCATGTCATATGAAACTTGATATGGTATGATTTCACTTAGATCTATAATATCTCCACCACCCTCCTGAAATTGTTCAACTTTAGTGAAATATGAAGAATACCCAATTAATTCCATGTGTATAGTAAATTTGTTTTCTGGGTCAAAACCCTTAACAAATTTGGCTTCCTTTAAGCCCAATTGTTCATGATGTCCTACTAGTTCATCAAGGTGGGTTATATGCTTCATAGTAAATTCTTCAATTTTCCATAGTAGGGGTATGAATTGTTATTTCCTTTTATCATAAAATAAATGAGCCCAAGTTTTGTACTATCTTCACATTTCCTTGGAAAAAGTCTATCCGGTACATAAAACAGAAGAAGAAAAAGATTCTATTCACTACCAAACAACCTTATGATAGTATATTTTTTAGAAGTTTTATAAATTCTTTTCCCAGCGAGAAAGGTAGTGTTAGGAAATAATAAACACTTTCACACTAAACCTAGCATAAGAGAAGAATAATGTAATCAAAAATGACAAAGCAATCACACAATACACATATATTTTACCTTGGAAACCCAAACTGGGAAAACCAACATTCCTTGAGCATTCTTCTTTCTTGTTGTCTTATTCAATCTAAATAAAAGGTTGCATGTGTAACCTTGGTCCACACATAAGACACAATTGACATCATACCATCTTGCCTACGCAGGAACAACCCTATAGCCAATCTGACTTACATTTTCATGACCAACAACCTACATCTAAATATTTCTCTAAACACTGACTATCCTACGATTAATTGTTTTTTCATTAATTATCATTTTACAACCATACAACATGCATCTTTATAGGATTTACAACAGGAAAACCCCTTAATACTTAGCGCTAAAAAATGGTTACAAATCCATGTAAATCATTGGCTACAAATCCCGTGAATATCGGGATTCTGTTACAGTCGACGCTAATTCATATTACCAATCAACTATCAGTCGACCTTCATTCAATATTTTGTTGGTCGCCATACGTCCACCTATCAACCTATTGTTGGTTGACCTTTTTGACTTGATGCCGATACCTTTACCATGTCGAGCTGTCTCAACCTTCGACTTCAAATTTACCCGGTCGACTCACCTCGACCTTCGATTTCAAGTTTACCCGGTCGACTCACCTCAACCTTCAACTTGATATCAATATACCTCGACTCTCTACCTATTTTCGATCCACCTCAAATTCAAATGTCAGTCGATTCATCTCGACTAGACTTTCACTGCAAATAATATAATAACGCAACATTCTACCACTTGTTGTGTTCTTTGATAAACCAAGATATTCCCAAAATTTCATTCACAGATCGAGGGAAGCAATTGCCATTGCCTCTTTGCACCAATAAAACTTCACAACACTCACAAACTTGGTCAATGAGTCTGGTATGTTTTCCAATGTGTTTACGTTTTCTAGTAGCACCTTGTTTCTTTCCACCATGTCTCTTATGAAATGATATTGTACATCAATGTTCTTAGTCTTTGAATGAAAAGCGAGGTTCTTTGCCAAAAATATTTCACTTTGACTGTCACAACTTAATTTCATATCTCTTTGCTCAAACCTGATTTCATATCTCTTTGACTGATTCCTAAACACAATGTTTGCATCCATACCGCTTATTTGCTTCCATGAGTGGCCACCATGTATTCATCTTCTATTGTTTACAAGGCTATGACCACATGTCGGTTACTCATCCATCTTATTGCTCCACCGAACATCTTGAAGCATGTCTGTTGGTTGACCTCCGTCGATCCAGATCTTCATCCCAGTCGGTGTTGACAAAGCCATGTACATTTAATTTACCACTGTCAACTCCAGGTATTCCTTGGTGACATATAGCATAGTCCTTCGTGACACACAAATACCTAAATACTCTCTTGACAACTGTCCAATTCTCCTTTCTAGGTGTCGACATGTACCTGCTTAACACTCCCACTGCATGGGAAATGTATGGTCGAGTGAAAACCATCACATACATTAGACTACCAACAACACTTGCATAGGGAGAACGTGCCATGTCCTCTATTTATTCCCGTGTCTTTGGACATTGTTCAATAGTTATCCTTTCTCCCATAGGAATTCACACCTTCACCGATTTGCAATCCTGCATGTTGAACTATTTCAGAAGTGTTTCAATATAATTCGACTGATTCAACCAGATCTTTCTAGAGGGTTGATCTCTCTTAATATCCATTCCCAAAATGAAGTTAGCCGCACCACGATCCTTCATGTTGAACTTGGAGGATAGCTGCTTCTTCACCTCCTTTATTGCATTCATGTTGTTTCCAATTAACAACATGTCATTGACATACAAATCTACATATATGAAACACCCACCTTCTTCCTTGGAATATATGCAGTAATCATCTTTGCTTCTCACAAATCCAAAACTAAGGATTTATGTGTCAAACTTCTAGTACCACATCCTTGGCTATTTCTTTAGATTGTAGAGGGATATTTTCAGTTTTCACACCAACTCTTGCTTTCCTTTTACTACAAATACTTCAAGATGTTTCATGTAGATTTATTCTTCCAGGTTTCCATGTAGGAACACTGTCTTCACATCCATCTGTTCTATTTCCAGATCGAATTCTGCATCCAGATAAATTAGTACTCTAATGGAAGTTAGTTTTGCAACAGGGGGGAAAATCTCACCAAATTCGACTCCCCCGACTTGGGAATAACCTTTCACTACCAGTTGAGCTTTGAAATTCTCGACTTGTTCTGCAACATTCATCTTCTTCTTGAATACCCATTTTCTATCGACAAGATTTCTTCCACTAGGTAACTTGACTAAATCCCATGTCTCATTCTTGTGAAAGGATTCCATCTCTTTGACCATGGAATCCTTCCAGATTTTACCCTCTACCAAGTCAACTGCCTCACCGACCAACTTGGGATCATTATTGATGGAATTTAGCACAAATATGGAACAAAATTCAGGAAGACTATACCTTTTGACTAGTTTTCTTACTCTTTTTTACCTCATTACCAACAAAATCTGTTGTTCCATCCCTTCCTCAGATTCAATTGACTCATATGAATCATCTTCTTTGTTCCTCAGTTCAAACCGCACCGTCTCAGGATTATTCTCAGTCTAAACAACTTCCTTAGGCTCGGTCTTACCTCCGACTTCTCTAAAGACCACATCTAGACTGTACACTGTTCTCATTGATGTAAAATCCTATAGCTTAAATCCTTTCATTGCTTCTTTATATCCAATGAAAATACATTTGACTTCCTTCTTGTCCAACTTTCTGCTCTTTTCCTTGGTAACATGCACAAATGCATCACAACCAAATACTTTGAGATGTGAAACCAAAGGATTCTTACCCGACCATACCTCATGTAGAGTCCTTCCAGCTAGTGTCGACAAAGGAGACATATTCACCAGATATCTTTTAGTGTCGACTGCCTCCGTCCATAATTCTTGTGCGAGCCCAACACCACTGAGCATGCTCCTTGCATTATCCATCAACTAGCAACTCCATTTTTTCGAGGGGTATATGGTGTGGTATTTTGGTGTGCTATGCCACACTGATTGCATAACTGATCAAATTATTTTCCACATAATTCACCACCGTTGTCAGTTCTCAGTACCTTAATCTTCTTATCTTCCTAGTTTTCAAGAAGAGCTTTAAACTATTTAAATTTCTCAAAAATCTCTGATTTCTTCCTCAGGAAATATATATATGTCTTCCTGGAAAAATCATCTAAGAAGGAGACATAGTACAGGGATCCACCAAGTGAAGGCACTACAACTGGGCCAAACACATCACTATGCACCATTTCTAGAATCCCATTTTCCCTTGGTGCTCCAGATGGGAACCTCACTTGACTTTGTTTTCCATATATGAAATGTTCAAAAAAGTGATTTCTAAACCACATTCAGGAAAACCTTTGACCATACCTTTGTTGTGCATAGCTCGAAGTCCTTTTTCTCTAATGTGTCCCATCCTCTCGTGCCATAGCTTTTTTAGGTCGATTTTATCATATCTTATTGAGTCGGTTTGTACCGACTCATCCCGAGTCGAGTCGAGTCGAATTCATGAGAAACGATGTTGATGCATCTAATCTAGTCAACATTCCATAACAACTTGTATAGGGTTCCAATCCAAACTCCTTTAAGTAAGACCATCATACCTCTAACCATATTGCACAAATCCTTCTGAAATAGAGTGTGTACTCCCACATCACTCATCTTGCTGACAGATATAATATTTCTTTCTAAATCGAGAATGTGTAGTAGACCTGGAAGATTTCTTTTCCACCCATCCTGTAGTATTAGTCGAACTCTTCCTTTTCCGAAAATTTTGGTTGTCAAGTTGTCTCCCAAGAACACATCACCTCCATCATATCATTCATACTTGCAAAACCATTCACTATGTGGTGTCATATGATAGGATTCTCTTGATTCGATCAACCAAACACCTTGATCCGACTATGTATTGGTCGACACTAGGTACACATCACCTCCTTTATTTGAGGTCATCTTTCTCTCAATTGTCTGGTTCTCGTCGGATCCCGTACTAACTTCCATCACCCTCAACTTATAGTTATTTTTGTAATGAACAACTTTACCACATTTCTAGCATCTTCTTATCATCTGAACTGGGGATTTAGTTCTACCCTTCGACTTAGAATTTCTACCAGAGAATTTTCCTTTATCTCTTTCAACTGATTGACCTCTCACCACTAAAGCATCTTTGGTCGATATTTCCATGTTATTTCTCCTCATTTCTTCTGAAAATAGATAATCAACCACGTATTATAGAACTAGTGTGGTTGTATTACTCTCTATAGCCACGACTAAGCTATCCCAAGAGTCTAGCAAAGAACATAATAGACTTATAGACTTCTCCTCCTCAGTGCTTTTAATATCCACATATGATAACTGGCTTAAAATTGTGTTAAACACATTTAAATGCTCAATCACTGAAATACCATCACTCATTCTTAGAAGATACAGTTTCTTCCTAATAAATAACCTATTTACCATATATTTTGACTGGTATAAGCTTCCCAACTTGTCCCACATTTTCTTGGCCAAATATTCACCTGAGACATTCAAAAATATCGAATCTGCAAGACAAAGCATAATCATACTTCGTGCTCTTCTTTTGAGTTTCTCCCATTCTTTCGTTGACATGCCTATCGAATGGGTACTTGAACAGACCGCTATCCATTGTTCTCAATCTACAAGAAGAACTTCCATTTTAATATTCCAAAGATCAAAATTCTGGCCATTGATTTTTTCTATCTCTATTCTTGAACTGCTCACCATTCTTTACCACAATCTTTAACACAATTTATGACTTACAACTCTTACTGTACCTAAGGTTTAGTTCTCAGATTCAAGATGTGTAAATAAATATCTGATACACACATCAAAGAACAACACAACTCTGATAGCACTTATCAAGAAATGATAAACACTTCCACACTAAACCTAGTAGAAGAGAAGAATATTTTAATCAAGAACTAAAATGACAAAGTAATTACACAATACACAAAGATTTTACCCTGGAAACCCAAATCAGGAAAACCAACATTCCTTGATCATTCTACTCTCTTGTTGTCTTATTAAATATGAATAAAAGGTTACATTTCTAACCTTGTTCCACACCTAAGACACAATTGGCATCATACCCTCTTTTCTATGCAGGAACAACATTGTAGCCAATCCGGCTTACATTTGCATGACCAACAACCTACATCTAAATATTTCTCTAAAGACTGGCTATCCTATGATTCATTATTTTTTCATTAATTATCCTTTTACAGCCTTACAACATGCCTCTTTATAGTCTTTACAATAGGAAAAAACCTAAATACTCAGAACCCAAAAACGGTTACAGATCCATGCAGATCATTGGCTACAAATCTTGTGAATCTCAGGATTTTGTTACAGTCGACTCCAAGTCATATTAATAGTTGGCCTTCATTTGATCTTCATTCAATCACCATACGTCTTACTGTCGAGCATTTGATGGTTGACCTCTTTGACTTGTTGTCGATGCCTTGACCATGTCGAGCTACCTCGACCTTCAACTTCAACTTTACCCGGTCGAATCACCTCAACCTTTGACTTGGTATCGATATACCTCGACTTTCGACATGTTGTTAATCCATGTTGACTTCAACCATCAGTCAATTCACCTCGACTAAAATTTCACTGTAAATAATATAACAACCCAACATGTAGTTGCTTCAAGAGATAGTCTTGATGTGTTAGGACCAAAAATCAATTTTTTATACTCTGAAATGAAATTGTTATGCATTGGGTAGAAATTGTATTGAGCTTTATGTTTATACAAAGCCAAATACCATGCATAAACTAGTTCCATATTAAAATCAACATGCTTTTCCCTTGGAAAATATTCAAATACGTCACCATAAGAAATGACATAGATGAGGTAGGAAGTCATGTAGAATTTTCGAGTCTTTTTTAAATTACCAAATTGGAAAGAGACCTCACTCGAAATAAGATAACCCCAATCTATAATAATTGTTTCATACAAGCATAATCTAGGGAATATATAACATTAATTAGTACAAATGCAGTAGATTCTAGACCAATAATACAGGTGAAAAACCATGCAAATTCTATGTATGGGTATTTTAGTGAAGTTACCTCAATCCTTGAAGCAACGAGATTCTTTCTTGGGTCCTCCAAATAATTTCTTAGAAATCTCTCACCTACTTTATGCTGCTTTAGAAATTCATTGTCCTTTTCATTTAAAACACAATGTAGGTGTAGGGAGTCGTAGAATTATGGAGAATGTTGAAGGAGCTAGAGAAATGGGTTAATGTCCTTGAAATTGAATTATTCTTTTCTTAGAGTTGAACTTGTCTGTGCACCATTGAAAACTTTCTTTGAAGTCTGTCACTTTCGAGACACAAATTACTAATGCTATTCCTGAAGTCCAAATTAAGTTTGTTTTCTTCTCGTCCATAGAAAGATTTTTTCCGGTAATTGTATTCCCTGGACCACTGAAACTCTTGATCCTCATGCCCAAGTGTGTTTAGTGTATCTCTACAATGCAACTCTTTTTTCTTACTTGACATTCTCTTTTTTCTTTTGTCTTTGATAATAGATGGTGCTATTGTCGATATTTACAGCTTGGCATATTAGTTTCTATTTAATTTCACCACGTATTGTCCTAATATTTCAATCAATCATAAATCTTTATTTTAATATTTCCGACTTGCATGAGATTTGAATTTATTGCAAGTATTAACAAATGTTTCATGAATTTAATAACGAAATTATGCTTGCACAAGTGGTAGTTGATGTGGCAGGGACAATAAATGTGATGGGAAGTGGTGATGTGATGTCATGGTGGATGGAAAATGTTAAGTATGAGAGTGTAAAATGAGGAATGGAAAGTGAAAATTGTATAACACAGGATTGCAGACTTGCGAACCTATGAACACAAATATAAGGAAGCGTAAGAAGGTCTACACCAAAACTAGAAATATGACTAAGTATTGGAAATAGTCGTTTTTCAGATCAAATAAGTAAAAGGTAGGTTTTGGAGAACACGAGAATTCGAACCTATGGACTTGTAGACCTAGAAACTAGAAAAAGGTCATCGTATGGCAAGTGGCTATGCATCCACTTTTTACAAAAATTGACTAAGTGTTGAAAAAGTGAAAAAAGTACAATTTGGGAAACGAAAAAGTGAGAAGCACATTTTGGGGAACATGGGCTTGCAGACTTCATACCTGTGAACTTGGTGACTCAATAAAAGGTTGAGGGATGGTATGTGGCTTCACATCTGTGTTTTAAGAAAATGAATAATTAGTATAAAAAAAGTGAAAAGTGCATTGTGAAGGATGCAGAAGTAGGAGATGCTAATTGTAGGCGCTATGAATTCAGACCTATGGACCTATGGACATGCGGATCTAAGACTTATGCTAGCCCTGCTCCACATTACTTGAAAATTGGCTAAGTGTTGGAAGGATTTTTTATAAAAGAGAAAAACAAATCCTAAAGGAGAATAGACAAAAGGAAAATCAAGGAAAACTTCTATGGATGGTGAAATGAAAAAACGAATTTGATCATGAAAGTGGATCAACAAGTTTACATATCACTTCTTTCTAAAGATAGACAAGAGTTTGTTGAGATCCACAATTTCCTCTAGGAATTTACAATAAAATAATCCAAGAAACAAATTCCAATGGAGATTTATCCTAAATAATTCCAACAACCAAGTAAACAATGAATAAATAAATGGAGTAGTTGTAATTGTTTCTAAACATAGAGCGTATTAGTTGGATGCCTCCTTTAGACTAGGTTTCTCATGGATAAAAAAAATCTTGGATTATGTCTAGAGTTCCCTTCTAGAAGACAGATGCATGAAAACCACCCTCCAAACATGTGTTCTCAACATTAAACCAAGGGCACACAAACCATGTGTTGAAAACTAGTGGCCTGAAACCATGTGCAAAAAACAACCATGAGCCAAAACCATTGTCTAGGTCAAATCTATGGGTAGAGAACCTCATGGTATCTCCCTATATGGAAGTATTATGTTGGGTGCACCTTAGAATATGCTAAATTGTACAACTACAACTCAACAACTATGAAATAGGCATGAGTAATATATAATGGCTAGAAGTTTTCCTTCAAATTTGGATAACCAAACCCTTATTTTAGATAGGTACCTAGTAGAATCTGCAAGATAGTAATGAAGAAAAAAAAATGCAGATCTTCCATAAAGGCTTTGTTTCTTTAATATATGTAGTCTGAATCATGATCTCGATTTCTTTCGCTCTTAGAATATGCACACTGATAATTATCTAAAGGTAAAGTCTTCACTATTGTATATCTCATGCCTAAAATAGTTTCAAACTGTAGGGTATTCAAGATGTCTTAGTAACTCGTCTATTCTTCCTTATAGGTAAACACTTGTCGTTGTATATCTTCCTAAAAATTTATCTTTATATTGTTTTTGTAGTAGGTTCACATAATAGTTCCAAAGCAGATGCGTCTTCTAGGCACAATTTTAAAATGGAAACAAGCTCATCAAATTTGGATGCTTCACTAGTCATAATGCCTACAAACTAGTGAAAAAGGGAAAAGAGCTCCCTGCTAAACCAAAAATCAAACTCAGTATTGGAAAAAGGTGGGCGATGATTCCTATGGACTCATTCTACCTCCGTAGATGTATTGAATTTACTAAGTAGTGAATGTGGAAAATCTAAAAATCTATGATCCTTCCATGTTGGATCAGGAAATTGAGGAGCGATTCCTACCTACCATAGAGGACTTAGCATTAGGATTTTAGGAAGAGTAGGTAGAAGATAAAGTTTTTCAAAAGAATTTAAGAACTACCAGATAGAGGAAACATTACATTTGACAGATAGGGTTGAAAGGACAACTTCTAGGCAAGGAAAAATGACATACTAAGGAGAAGGTAGAGGAAAAGTTTCCTCACCTCATTCAATAAAAGGTTTTTGGGACCAAAACCCTCTCTAAATGGGGAGGTATGATCCATACTAGATCATTATATAAATTATCATTTGTCTTGGTACTTTCTAGGTGGAAAAATTGAAGGAATTGGCTTGCTTGGCCCATTTTAGTGGTAGGTCCGAGTTTGGAGGTTTGGGGTTCAAAACCTTCTAGAGCGATTGTTATGCATCAAATGACACTTTTTAGGGTCAAAACTTTGCAAGCCTAGATTTCAACCCCTTGATTCTATTCTACGCACCCAGAGCTTTTAAATAGTTTGAAAATCACCTCAATCAAAGCTCATATTTGAAAGTTATACCTCCCATAAGTTGACCTACCTTGTTGGCCACCATGATACTAAGTGGTTTCCACCTCATCCCCCATTACTCTCACATGTGGGGCTAGTCACATGTGAAATTTCAAGAATATTCTATAAGGTCCAAAACCCAAACATTAATTGAGGTTTGAGGCAAGAAAAAACCCTAACCCCTAATCCTAAACGATTGTCAGACTATGTTAAATACTGGGCTAATAGGAAGAGAGGGGGTTCCATTCTTTTAGCATTGTACTTGTTCCATAGTTGAGTAGAGCATATTGGAGTGGGATTTGAGAGCATAACAGAGGAGTTAGAATATTTTGTACTAGCCATTTAGGCCCCGATGTCAAAGGAAAATCCATAATGAGTACCTGTTTCTTTGTATTTTCATTTCATAACTGAAGAAAAGAGAGAAAATCATAGGCTTCACCTTCTAGTTGGATTTTCTCCCATATCGAGTTTCCTAGGTCACATCTTGTGTTCATTTTTTTGATTGGTGTGTTAAATTATTTTCTTGTTCTTTCATTTTTGGATTTCAATTATTTCCATAAATTTGGGCATTAAGATAATAATAATAAATATGGGATATAAGGCAATAAATTGCATAACAAAAGATTCCAGAATATTGCAATATCTGTTGTGATGGACTACTCTAGTAGAATAACCATGACAATTTCATATAAAATAA
>JZKD02S1910757.1:174890-188535 GCA_000966675.3 Picea glauca
GTTTTATTTCTCACTATTTCTCTTTGTAATAATGCAGTCATGAACGCAAGTGGGCGCACCACGAGAACCATAATACGACTGTTATCAGGGAAGTCCGCTTGATCTTTTTCTCTTTGCTTTGAGTTGAGCATTTATTTTCAAAAAATGCAGTATCGTCATGAAAATCTTAAATGGAAAGTAAAGAGGTAAATAAATTTGAATCAACCCTGACCCAAGGTACCACGAGTAGGACTGCTTTCACATCAAACATAATTTTTCTACTTTCTTTCAGTCTCCTAAGGGATTTTTGCATGATGTTTTCAGATGCATCTTCTATACATATTTTTTTTGTTTGGATTTCTTTGCTTTCCAATTTTTCTTCGCTGGTGTGTTTTTTTTCATTTATGCTTATCAGTCTTTCTTTTTGAAACACACATGCCTGCATCATGGGCTAGCTCAGACGAAGAAAATAGAAAAATTTCCCCTCTAAAAATGACCGCTAAAAGCTGTTTAAACATCAATTATGATATTTTTCTGAAGTTTGCAGCCATGTTAAAGATAACTGGTTGTTTGAAAAGTGTTTCTTGATTTCAATCTGTAACTGAAGTTACTCACGATCATCCATACAAATTCTTCTTACACTGTCCCCGTTCCTTAAGAGAACAACTCAAAGATGTCTCCTTGCTCTTGAAAGTCAGTTTTATTAACAGACTATTTCTAGATCTTAATGAAGGAAAGCTAAAAAGTTTCTTCAAGGTCTGTTATTTGCTAAGATGTGTCCAAAAACCAGGATTTTCAGTGTCACCCCGCTCTATTAAATATATTTAAAACTAAATAAATCTTCAGAGAGCTGTGGGAAGTGCTTGTAAACCCACCGGGATACTGAACAGGTCTGCTAGCAGCGGGTAAATGCATGCATGATGCTAAGATAACTTCACCGGGGTACTGAATAGGCCCGTTGGCAGCGAAGCAATGTCAGGTATATGAAAATTCTTAGATATGGATTCTTGTGACCTTAAATATTCTTCGTTCTGATCTGGAACTTCTTGGTAGGATACAGATATCGGAGTGGGTTAAATGACATCCCTGTCGAGGCTATGGACGCCTGCTGGTAGCAACGGCTCTGTCAATAGTATTGAAGATTTTATCTTTAATATCGTGACTCTCTTCTGTTAAGATTGTCATTAGTTTTCATCTTTTAAAATAACAAGCAATCTGAAACTGGAATGTTTTATGTTTGATATTGATGTTCAAACAATTTCTTAGTTGTTTTTTATTTGAATTTTTTCTGATTATCCTAATCTGGACTCGTTCGTTTGGCAGAGATAACTGCTTCTACCAGTGTGTCGCCATTGTTGGCAGCAATAATATAATCTCTATTTTTACAAGTTGCCTACACAGGGTTTTTAAGTTCTCGTTACTCATCACTACCTTTCTCATTAAACGACACTTGTTACTCGTCGCTTTCCACGTACCTGCTTATCGATTTCGTTTTCATGACTGCAAGCATGAAAACTCACAGTTGGAATTCATGTTTGATTTCATTAAAGGATTAATGTTCATATGGTCTATTGTCGCATTGTCGTATTTCGCTATGAACATGGTTTTTTTCATGATTATAACCCCTTGGTCTTGAACACGCCTTGGTTACATGAGTATTAAACCACCACCCATTTAGCATTCAACTAATGTTAATGGGGTTTTGATTTATAAAATTCTTGATCCAATTGTTTGTTTGACATATTAATTTTGTGATCAAATCATGGATATGCATACGGTTGTTTCCAATCGTTATGATCTTTGTGCGTACCATTATGCCGATGTGTCATTCCAAGTACAGTGTGGTATTATGTTTTTGCATGGCCTCAATCTACATGATTTTTCTCACACGCATAGCAATTAACACTCCCACCTACCATTTCGAGTTGTCTTTGCATTGTGTTGGGGAAGCTCGGGGCAATGGCTCTGTGCTTATTCTATCAAACCCTACCGTCGAATCCCTTGTCGATTCCTTGCTGTTAGCCATGGCTCCTGTGGTGAGGATTGAGCCCAACGGTGTCCATACATTGTTATCATTTGACAATGCCAGAGATGACTTAGAAAGGAATGGATGGCGTGTGTTTGTTGAAAATTTCGAGGGTTTTAATTTAACATTTGCTCAAGAATTCATGTTGACGTTCGACGGTTGCAGAGAAAAAATAGGTCTATGTAGTTGGAAGTAATTGAAGACTTCTTAAAGCTAACCCCGTAATTGCCTCCCAGAGACACGTTTTTGTGTGAGCGATTCTGAGCAAACGGTTTTGAATTAGATCAAACCCTTGAAAACCCAGAACCAAAATGACCCCTTTTACCTTCATCATGAGCGGTTTCCCCAGAAATTGTGTCATTACAGAGATATAGCTCGTCCTTTAGAGGTCAAATCTCAGATTTTCTCTATGGCTGAAAGGTGCATTTTGGTCTATTTGCAAGTGTTGAAACGTTTATTACCTCTCCAGGCCTATGCCTCAGAACCCCTCTCACCCATCCATCCTTGTGCCTCAGCCTTCTTTTGTGAACCCTTGATCAGTCCAAAGGATTTTCAAGCATTCTGTCAGCAAGTTACACATCCACAGGGTTTGTTGTTTTTAGGAACGTGGAAGCAGCGACTGCCATTGTAAATTCAAAGATTGCTTGATTAAGTCGAATCCCTTAATCTGATGTATGATTTTTTAAAATAAGTTTAAGATGATTTTGTCTTTTTTAAATTAGAATACATGATTTGTTTGCACAAATTATCTCTAGTCTATTTTGATTGATTCAATAAAATACGATTCTAGTTATAAGAATTTGAATTATTTGTTTGAATAACTAAAAATGCATCTGAAATCTTTTATTCTTATGTATTTTCAGGAACCTACGATTTCTACAGGAGATTTGAACCAATGGTGGCATCTCTCAGCATGCTATTTTTATGTTGTTTTAAGAATAGGCTGTTAGTTTTGATATCAAGTAGAATCTGGGAGGTTGCATCCCCCATGTTTTTTGGAACAAATCAGATAATTTCCACAGGAAACGTTTTGGTCCTGTAACCTTTATAAATGTGTTGTTTTGTAAACTAAGGAACCATCGCTGCCTGGGAGCAAAAAATATGGATTTACGATTGACAGACTTGAATGGAAGTTGATATTGATACAACTTTAGCTTCGATATATCGTATTTTTATTCAAGTTTTGGTCATTTTGATTTGTAATTAAATTGTGACTACTTTAGATATCATGGTTTATTACAGATTGATGTGATGAAATTTATATGATATCTATGTTTTATGTCCATTATATCACATACAGTAATTACTCCTTTCAAATTCGAGATTAGAAGATTAATCTTCTTTATTCATTGAACATCGATATACAAATTTTCACAGCCAGATTTATCTTGGTGTGACCATTTGTGAAATTATAAAATTGTTGTCACTACTTCTCTTATATGTTCTGTCATTAGCATTCAATCACTGTTGCTTCATGTTTACGAGAAGCGCTTGTAAGGTCTGTTGCGGTTTACCTCATCAAACAACAAAATTGGATACTGTATGCAGGACAAATAGGAGATGCGATTACAGGTTAGTTCCCTCATTTTATTTCATTAGTTTAATTAATATAGGAATTTCCTGTAGTCTAAATACATTGTATTGTTTGTTATCTTTGTTCTTGAATTAAACAGTTGTTATTTCGTTTTTTGTTTATAAAAGTTATAAAAAATCAAAAAGACTGAATGATAGTTTTGCTGTCATTAATCAATCCATATTTGATTTTTGCAGGTTTAGATTAAAATTTGCATTCTGTAAATATCATACATATATTAGAGATATAATCATATAGATATATTGTACATATAATAAGTAGAGCTATTTTATAAATATTAGTTAGTAAACTGTAAGTATATTTTAGATTTGTGTATAGTTTTCAGTGAGTGTTTTTTATTAAGTTATCTTCTTTAGTTTTGTTTTTTTTTACTTTCTTAGGACTTAGATCGGCTAACGGAGTCGCTAAACCCGTCGGAGTGGATTAATCCAAACGGCTTGGGTTAAGTAGACAACCCCAGACTGGATTCAGTCCTCCAGTTGACGAGCGGTCAATTTCGCCCGTCAACACATACCTCTTTGAGTAATCACAGCCAATAAATTTTTACGCTTTAAACTAAAATTGATTAGTCACGATTTTATTTTTTAGGGTGCACAAACTAGCCTAGGATTTAGTGCCTTGGAATAGGATTTTGTGAGTAAAATTCTCCATGGCAATTAAATCAACTTATGTGTCTAAGACAGGGAGTTGAGAAATCCATTGTGTAATTGGTAATATCAGGAGGCTTCGCTCACACCGGAGTTAATCACGAGGTCACACGAAGTTAGTTGAAGGAATAACCCCTGGATACTCACCTAGCGTCAGAGATATTTCTGTGGATTTATTCGTATTTGGGGATCTTGCTAGTGCCCATACCTTTGTGAGAGGCGGTACTGTCAAGGTTTTGGGATTTGCTACCCTGCCCATACGGTGATCTGGACTTACGACGGTTCGCTTGTGCATAATTTATACAATGGTTTATTAGTTGCTTGACTTAGGTTTCTCATAGGTTACTTGCAGGGGTTATTCTGCATGTATCCTGAGTCAGATAGGGGTCGGAAAACACATAACCTTTATGGAGGATTACCTCTCCAGGGGGGTCTTACTAACTGGTTGTTAAGCCTACGAGGGCCCTTATAACCGATTCTGTTACCTCCAAACTTTAGCAGGGAGTCTCAGGTCCCTCTTGGATGAGAGATACCTTCTTTAGTGAGGGAGGCTTCTCAACCACTTAAGCCCATTTGCATGCATATTGACCATTTGAATTTTGGTATGCTCTTTGACTATTAGTTGACCATAGGATTTTGTGTTGAGTCTCTGTTATCATGGATGGCGAAGTTTCTTTTGCTCCCTCATTTACTGCTACCCACCCCATGATGCCTACTCATTTCATGGGGATGGACCCTTCCGTTTTTTATAATGGTATGAATAATTATGGTACTCAATGAATGCCTTGGGTCTCTAATCAATTTTCTCATGGTATGTTTGATATGTCTTCACACTTACCATCCTCTGTCTTGCCTCCTTATGTGAATACAAGTTTTGGGTCTGGGGGAATGATGCCTCCTTCTTATCCCTCTCCGTTTGGTGGGAGTCATATCCTTCAAACACCTCTTACGATAGGAGGTTGGAATATTCCTTCCTACGAATCCACTATGCGAGAAGTAAGTGCCCAATTAAGAAATCATTCTACTTATCACACTCCATCCACCTATCCTTGTTCTGCCATGTCGGTTCCTACGAACACTTTTTCCATGGCTAACCTCCATCTGTTCTCTGGTGTTTCATCTGGGGGAAGTTATTTTTTTAGTTTGGGCAACCCCCCTCACGAAGTTCCTTCGTCCGGGGGCAACATATATCCTCACGTGAGTAACCCTTATCATGTCGCTTTCTCTTTGCAAGTGGCTTCCTCAGTATCGATTCCCTTACAACCCTTTATGAATCAGTATAGAGGAGGATGCTATCCTGCTGGACAGGGACAGGGACAGGGTGTAAACCAGGATCCTTCCTGGCCTACAATTTCTCAAAATCAATATTTCCATGCACCTTGGACTCAAATTTCGCAATTCACCACAGCCACAAGTCCAATCACTGCATGTCATACTGGCATTATGTCACCAACCTCTGCTAGTCATGTTGGAGATTGGTCGACAACCTCTGTGATTCATGTTGAAGACCTGCAACCAGGCGTTGCAAGTCATGTTGGGGGCACAAGTCTAGTCACTATGTGTCATATTGGCATTATATCACCAACTGCTGCTAGTCATGTTGGAGATTGGTTGACAACCTCTGCGAGTCATGTTGAAGACCTACAACCAACCACTGCAAGTCATGCTGGGGGAACAAGTCCAGTCACTGCGTGTCATACTGGCATTATATCACCAATCGTTAATAGTCATGTTGGAGATTGGTTGACAACCTCTGCGAGTCATGTTGAAGACCTGTTACTAGCCACTGCAAGTCATGCTGGGGGCACATGTCTGGTCACTGCTAGTCACAGTGCACATCCATCACCAACCTCTGCTAGTCATGTTGGGGATTCATCACCAACCTCTGCTAGTCATGTTGGGGATTCATCACCAACCTCTGCTAGTCATGTTGGAGATTTTCTACTAGCTTCTGCAAGTCATGCTAGGAGCATGTCACCAACCACTACAAGTCATGCTAAGGGCATTCATATGATTGAGAAGCCTAGACGTCTCAGCCGTACACCAATATTCCTTTGCAGGACTTGTGAAGGAAGTCACCTTACTCATTTGTGTCCTTTTACTACGGGGATACCAAAAGCTTGGGGCTCACCTAAGGGCCCTTCGGGTTCTGAGGCATCTATGGTTTCACAACATTCCGTTCCTTCTTTGGTTGATACAACAATCATGCCGATGCAATATTCGACTGACACCTCTTTTCCTTTAGGGGTTGATGTGTCCTTTGACCTTGTTGTCTCACATCCCATTCAACCTGTGGTCGTGTCGATGCAATCTTTGATCGACACCTCTCCTATGTTCAGGGGTGATGCGTCTCTTGACCTTATTATCTCGCATCTTGTTCAACCAACGGTCGTGTTGATGCAATCTTCGATCGACAACACTCCTATTTTTTGGGGTGATGCACCTCTTGACCTTGTTGTCTCGCATCCTATTCAACCAATGGTTGACGAAGTGGCCATTACAATGTAATATTTGATCAATCCCACTCTTCTCTCGGAGAGTGACAAGTCTAAGGAAGCGGTTGTGCCAATGTAATTGTTGGTCGATCCTCTGGTTCTGATTCTATACCTTCTATGCCATGTCCTTAGCATTTCTAGTACTTCATCTTTTGAGAAAGAGAGAGTTTTACTCTTCTCGAGTTCTCTCCCTCCAAGTCTTGAAGAGGTTCCCTTTTATTGGGGTGGTCTCATGGGGTATCCAATGCCTCTGCCTATGTCTTTTCTAGGAAGATACATTATCTAATATATCATGGAGACGATAACCTCTGTTAGCACTTTTCCGTCCTCGACTTGGAGAGCTTTGGGTCTTCCCAAGCTTGTGTTGGTTCTTTGTAAGATACCGACATTCCACAAAAGGTCCGCACGAGAGCCTTGGCCTCCCCTGTGACTTTCCGCCTAGAATCTCCCAACGAGTCTAAGTTAATCCCTTTTCCGAATCGTTCAAAAAGAGAAAATATTGCCGAGTGATTTGTTCCTTTCACGCTTGTTAATTTGGATTTGAAAGGTCAAGAGTCTTAGTTAAGCTCTTTTCCGAATCGTTATTAAAAATTGAAAAGATCATTGAGTGATTTGTCCTTTTCACACTTATTAAAATTAGATTTGAAAGATCATGAGTCTTATTTAAGCTCTTTTCCGACTCGCTATCAAAAATGGAAAAATCGCCAAGTGAACTTGTCTTTTTCACACTCGTAAATTGGATTTGAAAAGATGTCTATTTGGCACAAGTTTACCTCTTTTTCACACCAAGTAGACTAAAAGATATAAAAAGGAAATTTTTTGGCGTTAAATTGTGATTACATCTCATGTCATTGCTTGCAGTATTGAGCCTTTAGCCGATTCTTGCATTGCATTATAAACCATGGCCCAAGTAGTTTGCATCCTCAACCAAGCAGAGCCTTGTCTATATCCTTCACAATTTGACACCCTATACCCTGGAGGGAACATCACCCTGAGTGTCCATCTCCCGCATGCATTTCCTTGCATTGAGCATAGGTACATTCCACTAATGGAACTAGTTTTTCTTACTTGCGACACTCGTTCCCTCCTCTATATCATAGCATTCACTTGTTATGAAAAAACAAAAAAATATGGGCAGGAAGGGATTACTATATTGTAATTGGCAGCAGTTGTGTCAACTTTGAACAAAGCAAAAAGTTATTGAGTCCTTGCATCATCATAATTTGGGTTTAGCATGGCCTTAGGAAGTTGATCTCATTACAGAATTTTCTCTACCGATTGGTTAATCTTCCAACCACTATAGAGAACATTATGGATGCCTCCTACATATAATCGTCAAATCATCAAGTCTATGCTGCCAGAGTCCACCGTATGTCTCATGCTCTTGTTCAAAGGAAGTCTATAAACCTGTGTCACTGACTCCTAAGAAATCTTGACTTTGCATGTTGACCATACCCTCAGTTTGTCTCAGAATCACATGATACTTTGGTCTTATGATGCACCCTGGCCCTACTTTCATCATTGGTAAGTCACCTTTAACCCATCAATCAACATTTCATCATGGGTTGTTGACTGGGTGGTTTCCCTTGTGTTCGACAACAAAACATCTATTCACACTTTGGGATTCATGCAGTGTCTTGGATGCCATTAGCCTTATTGGTGGTTTCCTCACCTTTGTCAGCATTTTTCATCACTGGATGCTATTCAGGGGGTCTTTTTCGTGTACCACTTGCATTTGGCACACGCGAAAGACACACAGGGTCATTGGTTCGTGAACATGTTCTTCGTCCGATCTCCACCAAATCATGAAGCTCTTGCTTTGTTCCTTGTGCTGACTAATGAGAGATGCCTTAATGCTCTCCTTTCAACGAGTCTCTTTCCATCGACTTCATCTCATGTATTTTGGATACGAGACTTAGAGTTTTATGAGTACCTTGAGGTTTGCAGTCATTAGTGGCAGGCTCTCTCGCCATTGATAGATGGGAATACATCAGTGTCTCCTGATCAATGAATCTCTCAAATGTTCAACACCATCTCCTTCATTCACATTTGTAGAGATGTACTCAGTGCCTTGATACCTACTTTCATCATTGGTAGGTTGTCTTGCGTTTGTTAATGGTATACCTCAATGACCGATAATCAAATGATATCTCATCATGTTCGACCTCAACTCATTTATTCACATGCTGTAGACTTGCACCATTGGCAGATTGTATTGAAGACTTGAAGACATCACTTTGTAGACACAACTTTTTTGAGCTATTGTTTCCATTTCGTCGGACCAGTATCTATTTGACTTCAGCGATCATGGGAGATTAGATTGTACTCCTTGGTATACAGATATCTTTAGATTGATTTTGAGACTGGCTTCACTGAGCCTTGTTCGTGACTATGACAACTATTGGCATGTAACCGCATTTATATTTGCCTACTCATGGCCATGAACACTTGTTGGTATATTTTCCACATGGATCTGCATTGTATTCTTGGCAGCCATGTATGTAAAGTCAGTACATAATGTAATGAGCAATTGAGTTCGTCCAGTTGGTTCTCTACCACTCCACTTCTGGGTTATTTATAATGTATTTTGGCCATCGCAGATACTCCTCTGATATCACACAATAGGGGGCATCTGTTATAGAAAGATTTTCCTCACCATTTCTATCTTGCACATAGGGCCTTTTTCCATTTCCCTATGCAGACTTATCAAACCCATTTTTGATAAATCCAGAGCCAAAAATATATATTTTTCCACATATACGCTCCCTAACTGCTTTGCAAGATGCGTATATGCTTGATGCTCCACTATAGCTCGTGTATATCGGGATTTGTGCTAGAAAATACAAAATGAGGTCAGGTTTCCATGTCATGATAGAAGATCTTTGATCTTTGGCCTTCCATATACTGGAAACGTTCTGACTCGGCCCTTTAGTTGCATTATGGAGGCTATAAGAGCACAATTTCGAGCTATGGAAAAAGAGAGAGAAAGCATTCAACTTTGAGAGAAAAGTTACTCTAGAGGAATTACTTCATATTGAGTCTGCATCCCTTTGTCCCTCAAGTCTGAACACAATGTTCAGCCCCCAAGCTCTTCCCTTATTGTCAAGAGAATCTCTTTATCTCTTTTCTATGAGATTTCCTTTGGTGGAGGATTGAAGTGGTGGAGACCCAGTTGGAAGGAACTTGGTTTCTTGGTTTCGAACAGTGCTGACACGAAAGTCTGTATTGTTGATACTTTTGTTGATCAATTATTAATAGAAATACTCCTTTCCCGTCCTATCGATATCTTGCAAATATATGATTATTATCCATGGGCATGTTTGTAATGTTCATTAACGGATTGTGCTATCTAATGTGCTAACTCATTTTATATACTGTCGCTATATACTTGCATCGCTTATTTGTCAAGAACTTCTTGCAGGTGTAAGGCTTTAGGTCAAAGTGCTCAATGGTGGAACAACATCAAACGATTGGATTGAGGTAGGCTTCTTCCTCGTATTGCACATTAGTTTATATAGCACATGTTGGAATCGAGTTGATTTTTGCAGTCATACTTGTCTGTTGTGGTTTACCCTTGGTCATAGAGATTTTTTCCCTTGTAACACTCTTAATCTGGGATTAATTTAGAAAACCGCTAAAAATAGCAAAAACTGCTAAAAACAAATTTCGGGCTGCTGCCCTGAACCCTGTCAACCTTGGGCTACCGCTCGGTGTTGAATGCTTCACGTAACCAGGGGGGCCATACCTACCCCCCCCCGGGACCCCCCTAGGAAGCACCCGACACACACGACACAAAGGACACTACTAGAGGGATCCTCAGACGCAGTTGTCGAATCTAACGCACCCACACACACACATGCAAAGAATATAACATATACCCAACAAGGATTGCTTACACATTATCCCATGCATATTGTATCCAACTGTAGAATCAGATCATGTCACTGAGAGGGGGGGTGAATCAATGACACAACAATTATATCAATTTTTCTTTTATTAATGCAAATAGAATTTTGACATAGTATTTTATCGTGGAACCCAAATGGGAAAAACCACAAATCTTTTCTATTAACTGAATTTTTTTTTTTTACATGTTACATAGAAGGAATATGTACTTCCTCTTTGATCAACACCAACTGATCAGGATGCACCCACGCCCTGGTTTACCAACACCAACTGGTAGGAGGCTACGACCCCCTGTTTAGTCAGCTACAACTGACAAGGAAGCACCAACTCCCTCTGTTCAGCAGCACCAATTGGCAGGAGGCTACGACCCCCTGTTTAGTCAGCTACAACTGACAAGGAAGCACTAACTCCCTCTGCAGGCACCAACCTTCCCTTGCACCACCCAACCACCCTTAATGCATAGGTATTAGCTTTTCTTCCTGGAATCTGCTTAAGCTTTTGATGTTCTTTTCTAGACTGTAGAGACACTTTCTTCATACCACTTTTTCTTGTTTATATAATCTTCAAACTGGTGTGAAATTTTAAAACAACGTGTCCCTTTATTTGAACCATTGTACCTTTTCATTAAAATGATAATCTCAACTTTAATTAATATCATTTTTCTTTTTATTCTTTATTCATATTTTCATGATTTATTCTCTTTTAATCATGACTGTGTATTGGTCCATTCTTTGACCATCGTGCCTCTTTGATTAATCAATCGTAATTGTTGTATGTTTAGTGGTTCGAACCTCTTAAGATGAATTAACCATAATCATATTTTAATTATCTTTAACGTGAATGCCTTTCATAAATTGATCACAACATGAATCAATTTTATCCATTGAATTTGTTCACAAATCTCTGTCAATTTCATAGGGACCAGATACTTCAGAGGTGCTTGCTTCAAGCCATTACATATGACCATGCCATAAGACCACGGGCTTTACCAACTACAATCATGTATAGTAAGACGCTTATAGCATATGACCAACGGTGGTGACCTCATGCTTAGGCAATTAGACCAAACAAGCGCTTGAGCGCTTCTTTAAAATCAAGGGTCAGGATTTAATTGCTCACTGAGAAGAGCGACTTACAGGGTTTCGGGACTTTGTCATTCAAGTCTTCGTGACTCCACTATATTACCAAACTCCCGGTCATGAAATTTTTGAATATATCTTGGAACCATATGACCAACCGCGGTGACCAAGTGCTAGACCAAATGCTTGTTTTGAGAACTTTAGAATCAACGATCGTGATTCAATCACCCACAGATATGGACGGTTGTTGGGGTTTTGTTATTTTAGCCATTCGAGTCTTTGAGACTCACAACATGTCAAATCTCTCGAAGACGATATCGCCGAAATGATCGGACGACTCACATTTGTTTTACGAAGACAAATCAATGGTTTATTTTGATCCTTACTTTCCTTCATCCCATGACTAAGACTTAATCAACCATTGAGAAGAAGGTTGATTTGGGCAGCTAGGATTTGCGCATCTAGATCTGTGGTTGATGTTTGATTCCGGACCCCCCTTGCCATACTCTCTTTATTGAAAGGGGGGGGTCCGGAATTGGACATGCAAGTCTTGGATGACAGAGATCAAGGAGATTAGATCAACGGTTTAGGTTGGATTCCGGACCCCCCTTTCCATTCTACCTTTAATGAAGGGGAGGGGGGTCCATAATGGAGTGGTTCGCATGGGTCCCCCTAAAGCCACTCTCACTTCTCGCCGATATATTAAGGTGGGTGCACCTTACCTAGATATAACGATTTTTGATTCATGCGCTTATGCATTCGACAATCACGACTTAATATGGTCGTTTTGACCAATCATCCAACATTCCTTCTACTTGAAAATGATTCGACTGCTTCAACAAGAACTTGGGTTTGATCCCACGGTCGACGGGTATATGGATAGTCAAAATCTCATCCTTTTCTATGGTCATGATCCTCTCACGACCCTTAATCCCATGATCAACTTCTGATCAAACGACAGCTGCTATTTTTGCAGTGATCGGATGGTTGCTGAGTCTTCTTACCATTTCTGTGCATTTGATCAACTGTTCAATCCTTCCATTGATCTCGACTACATATTCTACACTATGTTCTTCCTTCAGAGCTTTCTTCATGTGATAACCTTTCTGAACATCATCGGATTGTTGATCCTATCGTGATCAACAGTTCATTCTTCTTCCAGAGCTTTGGACTTCTGGTTATGTACTTCTCATGTTGACATCAATGACAATTATGTCCAACACCAACCCCGCATCTCCATAACTATGGGAGATAGACTTTCCTCAACAACCACCACATGCATTCAATGATTGGTATGTAAGTCAAGGGTCACAATAGACATACATTAAATAAGGCACATGATGGAAAAGGGATGAGCACTTGGAAATAGAGGATTGATTCCCACAAAACCCCTCCTTTTCCTCGTCCCCTATAGTAGAATCATAGCCCCTCTTGTGCTCTTTGTATCCATCTTGCCTGGGATCATTATATTATATTCCAACATTATTATTTACATAGCTTGAGTTTGGCATGACAAATCTACCACACAATCCCTATAAGTATATTTACTACAATACATGCCTAGTTATTTATTAGTCAATCCGTAGCTTTGAGCTTCACACTAGGAATCCATACAAACATATTTACATAATTTATACATGGGGTCATTTACTTAATCTCATATGGATTGAATCGCACCATCATCGCCACTTATTTAAAATTTATACATGATTTGATCTAATGTATACAAAGGGTAAAAAATGGGACATTACACTACATATTTTTAAATCAGAGTGCATTGGTCATTAGACAGTACACCAAAAATAAATTTTCCTCCCCACCTATATTTAATGTTAGAAGAGGGTGTTGACCCCCCACCAACACAAAGTACATTAATTTCTTGGACTAAGCTTGAATACATAAGATAATTCAATATACCA
>JZKD02S1910757.1:200734-220426 GCA_000966675.3 Picea glauca
TATTTTAACAAAAGAATGTCCATGAAATTGGTTTCATACAAGAAATTTTCCACCCAACGATAGGCATCTAGTGTATATGTTACCCACAAGCCAGGATATGAGGACATTAGGGAAAATGAACCAAGCTATGGGATACAATCTTCCTCAACCCAACCCATTTTCTCCCATGCTTAGTGAATTTTCTCATTATAGAGCACTCTTGGCATCTTGTCCAACTATAAAAAAAAACATGACACTCTCTTCCACGGCCCTATAAAACACAATGAAGATATTTCCTTTCTCTACTTTGTAGTATCCCAGGGGTTCTTTTCCCTTCCAATGAGATTTAGTGTAGGTAGAAGGAGTCCAAACATACTAAATGGTTTCTAGGAATACCTTGAAATAATAACACTTGGATATCAAGCATCCAATGAAAATAAAATACACCCCGGGTGAAGGATTCCTAACTTGCCTATCCTCTATTCTCACCTACAACCATCTGTCTCTTCCCCAAGGTTTGCAATTCCTCTTCCCCCATGTTGGTTTGGTCAATTTCCAATTTTATTTCCTAAGTAATAATGGAGAATGAAACATGACTAGTGCAACACATGGACATGTGAATGAATAAAATTGTCCCCCCACCAATGGTAAGAATGGTTCTTCCAAGGAAAGAGGGGAATGAAATCCCATGAGGGAGGATTCCTTACATATTATCTCATGCAAATCGTACCCAGTCCGACACCTCCATAACTATGGGAGACACACATTCCTCACCAACCACCACGAGCATTCAATGATTGGCCTATAATTCAAGGGTCATGGTGGATTGATCTAGATGGATATTAATGTCCACCCACCTATTCTACTGGATCAAAGAAAATGTTTCCATTTTGGCATATTTTTACAGTTTTTTGGGTTCCAAACTTTCGGGGTCATTTTGAGGCCCTAAACTACATTTTTTGGAATTTTTGGTGGCAGGGGTTGCTAATAACATGCCTAGAACCTTGGAGGAAGTTGTACTTCTCATATAGAACTTTCTGACGAGGTATCAAATTCCCTAAATGGATATCATATGCAAAAGTTACGCCCTTAGGAAGTTGACGTGTCAACTACCCCCATCGGGGCCCACAAACCTTTTGGCATTTCATCTTCTGGGGTTAGGGTTTTGTATGTTTATGGTTTTCTCATTTATGATTTATGTTAAAAAGGCCTTTAGAGCCTCATTATAATCATCTTCTTGTGAATGAGCATAGGCGTGACATCTCTTCTCAGTGATAAGGTGCCACCGTTTTAGCAAGTTCATTCACTCTGTATTTTTATAGCTTATGTACATTTCTTTCATTTATAGAAATTATGTATTACTGTATCTCTATGTTTCTTGCAATATTTCTGTGTAATTCCTTGTTATATCTCTACCTTCATTTCATTCCCAAAATAATCTGGGTCAATGGTATCAGAGCCAATCTTCTCCTTGTCGATTCTTAGTGCATGTCCGAGACGAGGTCAGGATATAGAGAGTTGGGTCTTGATCTAGTTTCTCTTGAGGACAACCGCTCTTTCCAGCCCAGGCTACCTCCCATGGTGGAATAAAAGAGAGATGAGGGATCATGAGATTATATTCAGTTGTTTCTCGAGGAATCCCTCACACAACAGAGGGAAAAAATGATGGAGAATTTTTCCCAAATCCTTCAATGACTGGCAACAATAGCAAATGCATCTTCATCAAACCACCATTTTGGAAGTGCCACCCCTTTCAAGGTACACATTAATTTTTATATTATTGTGTTTGAAGTTCAGAAATATTCGGATGATTTGGAAAAGTGGTTAAATATGATAGAAGGTTATTTCTTTGTCCACAATTTTTTCAATAGATAAAATATCACCTTTGCGCTCCTTAAGGGTGTCCTCCATGTCAAAAATTGGTGGGAGACTTACTGTGAGAAAAATTGTACAAAGGCGTCTGGAATTTGATAGGTTGAACCAACTTGGGATTTTTTTACGGATGTCATCAAAGAACAATACTACCCTGCTAGAAACTATGATGACTACTACATGAAATGGACCACACTATGTCAAGAGAGGGACCAAATAGTGTCGGAGTTGAAAAATACCTTCCACACCTTGTGCACCAAGATGGGTATCAAATAATCCAAGAGACATCTGGTTCTAAAATATCGTGGGTGTCTACATAGGTACATCTAAACAAAAATGGATTTTATGTACATCTCATCATTGGGAGCCGCTTATCGATATGCTTTCAAAATTGAGAAGAAATTGAAGTAGTGGAATAAGCGGGAGTTCGGGTACAAAAATGTGAAATAACCAAAGTATGGTAAAGGCAAACCTAATTCACATAACATCCAACCTCAAGACAACCAGTCCAAGACACGGGAAAATAAAGGTAATTTTAAGATGAAGAAGGACATTGGGAAGTGGTGCAACTTCCACAAAATCCCTTGGCACCTCATTGATGAATGTCACTCAAAATAGTAATTGGTGGCCAAGATCAAATAAAAAGAGTCAAAACTTGACTTAGACTCTGATTCAGAAAACAATAAAAGGAAACAGATCATCGATGTAGAACCCACTACTAGCATTGCGACAACAACAATCTAACCATAAGAACCTCTTCCATTCACAGATGTGGGTGAAGGGGACCCCATTGCATTTCATTGTTGATAGAGGAAGCCAAAAGAACCTCATATCAATAGAGGTAATTAAGCAGTTGGATTTTTCAACAACACCACACCTGCATCCATACAACATTGAGTGGCTTTGCTAGGGATGAGATATATGCATCAACCAACAATGTTTCTTGTCCTACGACATCAAGCCCTTCAAGGATGAGGTACTATGTGATGTTTCCCCACTAGAAGTTTGTGATGTTCTGTTGTGCCATCCATATATGTGGAAGCATCATGTTGTTTGTGAGTCTCGACCCTATAGTGTCATTGTTACTCTGGGGTCAGCTCTATAGGATACCCAAGGTAGTTTTGACTACTGTCCTAACAAAACAATGTTGCAAAGTAATCTCTCATACTGCAAATTTTAACCTCTTCATGATACGATCAGAAGGTTTACAAAAGGACATTGCGACCACTACAACCTTTGCCTGAGACCTTTTTATCCAATAGAAGCAGGTCGACAATATTTTAGAAGAGGAAAAAGATATTGTGGCTTCACCTATGGGGGTGCCTCCACACTACCCAATCAATCAAAGATCTAACATATTCCTTCATATCTCTACTGGCCACAACCCTTTTCAAGTGTGCTTGGGGTTCCAACCATTATCCCCCACTGATATAGCTCTTCATGCCGCATCTTCAGTAGCAGAGTCCTCCCAAAATCAAGTAGATCATGTATCCATATTTGTTGAACGGTTCCAACCCCTCTAACAACAGGTTCATGAAAGCCTTCAATAAGCTAAGGACAACTTCTTCAACAAGGCAAGCAACTCACCAAGGTCCAGATTCAACAAAATCTTCCCCATCTCACACGAAAACTTGACTCAATGGTGACCATTGATTCCTAAGGGGGTAAGAATGGTCCAGATGGATGTCAGTGGCCACCCACCTATTCCACTAACTCAAAGAATAATTTTCCATTTTGGCATTTTTTTACAGTTTTTTGGGTCCCAAACTTTCGAGGCCATTTTGAGGCCCTAAATGATGTTTTTTGGACTTTTGGAGGGGAAAATATTATTTGTAGAATGTAATAACCCCTAATGGAAGTTGTACTTCTCGGCTAGACCTTTCCAACGAGGTATCAAATTCCCTAAACGAAGATCGTATGCGAACATTATTCCCTCAGGAAGTTGATGTATCAACTAGCCCCATCGGGACCCACAAACCTTTTTGTGTTTCATCTTCCAGGGTTAGGGCTTTGGATGTTTAGGGTTTTCTCATTTATTATTTATGTTAAAAATGCCTTTAGATCCTCATTGTAATCATCTTCTTGCAAGCGAACATAGCCATCACATCTCTTCTCAGAGATAAGCTGCCACCACTCTAGCAAGTTCATTCACTGTGTATTTTTATAGTTTATGTACATTTATCTCATTAATAGAAATTGTGTATTAATGTATCTCTATGTTTCTTGCAATATTTCTATGTAATTCCTTGTTATATTTCCACCTTCATTTCATTCCCAAAATAATCTAGGTCATGGACAAACATTAAATAATGCACATAATGAAAAATGAATGAGTCCTATTATCACACAATCTTGCACCTTAGTGAAAAGCCTTCACAAGGTACATAGATGAGTGGAACATTATAAGTGTTACCACTGTCACATAGGAAAAAACTTCCCTTACTTTAGTGAAGGATGATCCAACACAAGGGAGGCTTCCCTAGTAGCCTCTAGGGTTCCTAAGGCAAGACGTAATTAAGTCTAAGGTCTCCTATGTAGCTACACAAATTACCACTACTTTATTATGATATACAAGTCAAATAATAGGTCAATACTTCAATATAAATTTTGATATTTGAAATGTTCGATTCTAGGGTTGTTTTAGAGGGTTTATTATGTACTTACTAAGTAAAAATTGTCCCCAGAACAATACATATTTAAAAATTTCCGTAGTTTTTCATAAAACTTGCAATAAAGATAAGTAAATTGCAACATAAAAGAAGTTATAACAACAATAGAATTTATCCCCTTAAACAAATTCTAAACAAGTGAAATTTAGGGCTAAACAAGTGTTGGAAATTGTGTTGTCGTTGACGTCAAAGGTAGACATGAATGTGAAAATTATGGATTTCAATGATTTCATGGGAAGGTGGAGACTAACTATCATCAATGTAATTGAGGTCAAAGACAGAGGGAGACTATACCTATGTGCTTTGATGAGTTGATGCGCCTCTATGTATTTAGCCTGAGTTATGAAGGCAAGAAGACTGCATATGAATAGTAAATCTAAATATGAATGAGACAACCCCATTGAAGTGAAAACAAAGGTTCTAGGATTTAGATAAGGTGTTGATCATGCACTTAAGGAAAGACAACAATGGACATTCAATTCAAGTGAATTCAAGTTGCACAAACATACAGAGAAGTTGTGCAACTAGAAGATGGAAGAGTTGATCCCATTTGTAGGTTTGAGAGGAAATGAAGGATTTGGAGTTGAATTTTGAGGTTGTAGAGGAGGAAATAATAAAAAATACAATATCCCACATGCATAAGAAGAATTGATTTCGAAGGGTTTATATTGCAAAATCAATTTTATATAGCTTGAATGAAAACAAACAAGCCACGAGACCTTGTGCATGGAGTTACAATTTAGTTTGGGGCATAACATATATGATATTTTAATATTGGAGTAACACCATGAAATGTGTTGTTAAAGTTTCTAGGGGCTTGATAGTTCAATACCCCAGTGGCCCGGTGGTCTCGGTGCCTCGATGATCCGATATCACCATATAGGATATTGGCAGGATGGAGCGTTAGTGCAGTGTTGAAGCCTTGGGGGCCCAATATCCGGTGGGAGAGATCAAATGCCACATAGAAAACCACATGGAGGCCATGTCATCCACCATGAAAACATCCAAGATAGTACAAAGAGCCACATTATCATCCATGTCATATTCCATGTTAGCACAATGGTCCCAAAAGATATCATAAATCAGAAGATTGAATAGACACATTGCATTGTAGTGATAAATTTCCAGGAGCCCAATAGGCCAATATTCCTGTAGATGGAACTTTGTGGGAAAAAGTTCCATATCGTATATCAGATATCCGAATATCGAAGTGGAAAGCATTTTTTTGAAGCATTGAAGTTCCAATGTCTGGACAGTAGGCTGGTGGAAATTCCACGTTAGTGCCATGATAGCTGCAATTCATAACTATGTAAGCAGCTGGGACAATGTCACATGTCACGTGCCAAGTCAACATAGTGACAAAGAAGAGCCGAAGGAAGTAATGATGTCATAACCACATTGGTGCCACATCATCTTGCACATGTACAAGGATTCCATGTGGAATCCACATCACCAATATCATATATCAGATATTGGAAGAATGATGGTGCATGGATAAAGGTGTAATATTGAAGTCCTAGGGGACCAATAGCCTAAGGGCCCGATAGGCCCAGTGGTCCAATTGAATGTGAAATAAGATCGACGATCAAGATTCAATCTAAGATAAATCAGACAGTGGATGAGCAATTGAGGTTTTCTCATGTAGCCTGCTATATCAGATATGTCCAACAGGTTGTGAGTGCAGAGTTAAAGGTCTAGTATCCTGGTACCTTGGTGGTCTAGATATATGGGGAACAGAGAAAAAATAGATGGTTGAGAATTAATCTGAGGGAATATTGGATGATTGTTGATCGATGAGGCTTATGTTGTGTATTTTGATGGGTAGAGAATATATTGACGACCATGATTGATTCAAGGGACTACATAGAAGGATTTCTGAGTGTTTAATATTGTGCTATAGTTTGTGAGAAAATCACGTGAAATAAAAGGTGTTAATGATGGATTTTGAGGGATCTTTGTAGCCTTATTTAATGGATAAACAAGGATATGAATTCAACCCATTGAGCATGATATGTCTTTGTGGAGAAACCCCTTAGTGTATGGGCTCGTATAAATAAATATTACTGAATCGTTTTTGATAGTGTGAGGAAGTTATGAGAATGACTGAGAAAGGAAGTGTATGCGAGTAGAAGAGAGCTAAGGCTCTAAAGATTGTAGTGAATGTGTGAGTAAGTATGTGAGTAATTCTTAGAGTACAGAACCCATAGTGGAAGAATGTGGATGTTTAAGGTCCAAGGATGAAAAAGAATAAAAGGACAGAAAATATGAATGACTAAGGGTGGTTGGGAGGTGCAAGGAACGTCTTTATGCAGATTACAAAATGTGAAGAATTTTATGACATCAGAGACAAAACTACATATCTAAACATGTGAAGGCTTGAAGGAAAGTGGTAATCTGGTATTTTTGACAACTTAGGGGGATTGGTGTGTCCTGCAGGTTGGTGCTTACAAATAAACCCATTGAGATGAATAGTAAATATGAGATGAATGAGACAACCTCGTTGAAGTTAAAATAAAGGTCTGAGGATGTAGAGGAGGTGTTGAGCATGTGCTGAAGGCAAGATGACAATGAACAATGGATCCAAGTGAATTCGGGATGCACGAGCATAATGTGAAGTCGTGAAACTAGAAGATGGACAAGTTGATCCCCTTTTTAGTTTCAAGTAGCAATGAAGGAGATGGAATCCAAGTCTGAGGGTGCAGATGAGGAAATAATGAAAAAGACAATATCCCACATGCATAAGAAGAATTGATTTAGAGTGGTTTATATTTCAAAATTAATTTTATATATCTTGAATGAAAACAAACAAGCCACGATACCCTATACACAGAGTTACCTTTTCTTTGTGGGGCCCAACATATTTGATATTGGTGTCTCATGTTGGTTGGTACCTACAAATAAAATAGTTGTAGGTTGGTGCCTACATCCAGTGCTGATTTGGTTCTCAACTAATATGATTGGTGTCTCTTGCAGGTTGGTGCATGCATGTGAATATAGCAGTTTTTGGTTCGTTCCTACAGGAAGTATTGAGTTGGTGCTCAACCAAGGGGATCGATGTCTCTTGTAGGTTGGTGCATACAAACATTGTTGTTGAGTTGGTTCTCAGGAGAGGGGATTGGTGTCTCCTGCAGGTTTGTTCCTGCAAACATTGTAACAACATGTTGGTGCTTGAAAACATTTTAACAATAGGTTGGTTCCTACATGATATTATAAAATAATGTTTTTGTGGTTTTCTCCCATTTGGGTTTCCACGCTAAATATTTATGTACTATGGGTTGTATGGTTATATGTTTATCATTAATTGCTATGGTTGGTAAAGTAAATACATTGACAAATATTGTGAAAAGTAAAAGCAGTCGTATACCGATTCACCCCCCCCTCTCAGTATAAGTAAGTGTAACAACAATTGATATCATAGCGAGTTCTTTCATAATGGTCTAACCACTGGAAGGTGAATCCTTGTAGCACACGTGGATTGGAAACTATAAGCTCCCTTGTTCAAGGAAACCAACTATGTATTCTAAAGCATAAGAACAAAGACATATCTGCTAAAACTGGGGTATGATATCTGGCAATCGATTGTCACTAGTTAAAAACCCTCAAAAAATCCACAAACAAATGAAACTACAAAGGAGGCAAGTGAAAACAATAAAATGGCAATGAATTTCATTTTGAGTAGCTTATTAGACTCAGAGAAAGCCAAAATGGGACAATGTGCATCATCTAAAGAGCTATGGGACAAGCTACAAGATATTTATGCAAAGGAATCTCCCCTCATAGCCATGGAAACAAATCATGTTTATGAAGAATATGAAAACAATCAAAATATAGATAAAAAAAAACCAACAACACAAAGGAAGAAACCTTCAAAATATCAAAATGGAAAAGGATAGAAGAATATGAAACAAGTGAATGATCAGATAATGATTCAAATATTGAAGAAGCCAACTTTCCCAGGAAGCCCAAGAGAGGATCAAGAAAATACAAAGGTGAGTCTCTTTTTAAATGCTTTAATTTTGAAGAAGTAGGACACTTTGCAACTAAATCCCCTTATTTAAAAATTGGAAATGGAAATGAAAAAAATGATTCCAAATTCATAAATGATAAGAATGAGAAGAAAGGAAAGTCCTACAGACAAAGGAATAATATACAAATCAATGAGGACAATAGTTGTTCAGATGAAAATGACGATGAAACAAAAGCGATTCTCTGGATGACCCTAAAATCACAATCTGATGAATTAGAAAAAAGAAACACAAATTCAAGAGAAGGAGGAAATCTTGGGATTGAAGTGGAAGAGAACATTGAGGCAGAACTCATTTTTGCCTTAGAAGAAATAGTCAGACTCAAAGAAAAGAATAAAAAGTTGAAAAAATAATTGCAGAAATATGAAGATGAGATATTTGATCCTGAAGGAGAACTTACTTGTGATCAAAATGAAATAAAAAAGATCAGAAGAGAGAATATGTTACTAAAGGAGCAACTGTCACAAATCCTCGATGAAAAAGAAAAAATAATTAAAGTTCAAATTGAATAAGAAGAAGTAACAAATGAATTAATAGTAAAACAACTAAAAGAAAATGATCAATGCTGTGAGAAACTTGAAACAAAAAACACCTCTCTAAGAAAATAATTAGAAGAGACAGTTACCCAACTGAATACAAACCCAAAATTTGAAAATAGTACTACAATTCTAGATAATATCCTTAGTTTTTAGAGGTCACCATCTATCAAGACATGTCTTAGTTATGACTACAATTAGAAAACCCCTGAAGAAGATGCAATCTCTCAGTCACCGGAAAAGATAATTAAGGAGAAGCCTAAAAGCTATGAAAATGTTCTTAAAGGCTCCAACATCAAAGAAATAAATCATAACTAGAAAGAGAAAGATCCTTCACTCAAGAAATATAAGGTAGTTTTCTGGAAAGTTGCTTCCTCAATAATACCCTTCACAACGAGGTATCAAAATATTTTTTTTGGCTATTTCTTTTCTTGCACAAACTTTGGTCACAAGGCATTAGATTGAAAATCTTATGGAAGAAATAATTATATGAGAAATATAAGTAACAACTCTTATAAGAATTACAAGGATAACTATGAGAACAACAAGATTAGAGGTTTTCATGGACTTGTTGATAAGAACTAAAACCGATTTTCTCCCCTACATTATAAATTTGAATGTTACAAATGCAATAGCTATGGACACATAGCTTGAGACTGTAGAAGCAACATGATAGAATCCTCTAGACAATAATATAAAAAGGTATTGAAGAGAAAACAAGAAAAATAAAATAAGGAAGAATGTGAATTTTCTTGGTTTGCACTAAACAAAGAACAAAATACCATCACCAAGAAAAAGAAAGAAACTACTAAAGTTTGGAAGAGGAAACAACAACAAGAAGAAAATACATCCATGCTAGCACAAAATGAATGACCACGTCACATAACTAGTGGACCAAATTTTGTAAAAGGTATGACCAGGAAAATGATTTCATGCAGAGGTGAGGCTATTTCTCTTAATGTCAATCAGACCAAGGAAACAAATCAATCAGACCAAGGAAACAAATCAACATCCTGGAGATAAATATGAGGAGAACTTGATAAGAGAGGTAGAAGAAGTTGGCATTTCTAAATATAAGGAGATACTTTTGAAAATAATGGGACATGTAGGAGAATACCATGAAGTTGACAGTGAAGTTGTTGAGAAGCAAAATGAACTATTCTTGAATGGTGGGAGAATAATATGTATAAGAGAAAGAAGACAATGATTGTAACCAATTTAATCAATCACAAAAGAAGATGTCAAAGAGAGCTTTGAAGCATCCAAGTAAAGAATCCAACAAGATTGAAGCAATCCATGAAGGTATGATAAAGTAAGTTTCATAATATATTCCAGTTGTGATATGAAATATAATAAAATAGAGAAAAGAAGAAGGCTCCCAAGACACAATTCCGTGCAAAGGAAATGATGAAGCATAAAGTTGACGCACTCAAAGAGGAAGAGATTGGAACACGTTTAACAAAATCACCAATGCAATTAGATTATAAGAAGTTCTTTCTCTAAACTCTGGATCGAGTCTCTACAAAGATGATAGAAATAAAATTCTAGAAAGAAGTTGAAATGTTCGTCATTCATAAGTATGATGTCACTATGACATAAAAGACACTGTTGAGAAAGCACATTGTCTGGAAACATTTATAGTAATGATGAAGGAAGTTTAAGACAATTGTTTTGGAGGTTGATGGAGTCTTCATGACAACAAATGTTACAATAAATCTATATGCATGTTTTGACTAGCAGAGTGGTGCAATTATAAACAACCTTTGAAACATGATTATTATGACAAAAAAATTCACAACTAATGATGTCTTGTTACAACATATCTAAATTCATTGGAAATAGGGTAGTCAACGAGGTTCTTACATACATTTTTCAGCAAAGGAAGAATTAATGATAGGTTCAGATACCATGTGTACTAACACACATAGGATAATCATAAACCACAAAGATCAATAGACTTAGAGAATATGAATATGAGGAAGCTCTATGTTCCCAAAGTTGAGACAACTAATATAAATAAGATGAAGCCCTTGATGAATTTGTTGTGAATGATGGGAAGAATTAGATTCTAAAGAAATGATGGAGTTGTGTGAAAAAATGGATAAGAAGTTGGAATATCCCTTAGAATCCATGAAGGCATACAATAGCCTGAAGAATCAAATAGAATTGAGATGTGATAAGTTGCAGATGGACAACAAAAATATAATGGAAGTAAAAGATCCAAAATTATAAAGAATTTATCACATAAAGTAAATCTACGACTCTCTTGGTTATGCATTCCAATTAATTGGAAGAAATGGACATTTGAGAAATAAGTATGTAATGTCGATACCTGAATATGTTGATATAATCCTTTGTAGTTGATTTTATGAAGTGACTCATTATGTCAAAAAGATATTAATGAAGATGTTTTTTCCAAAAGGAGGCTACAGATAAAGAATGAGAATGTAATGAAAGATTCATGGAGGAGAAAAAGCTGGAGGGGAGTTGTAGAAAGACAAGAAGGTTAATGGTTGTAGAATAGAGAATAAAGAGTATAATGTAAGGGGGTGAAAATCCCTTTGCCATTGATTTCATAGGGGGAGATTATAGAGAAAGGGGGAGATTTATAGAAATAAATACTTATAGGAAGCATTCAAGTTAGATGAGAGAAACACCATGAAGAATAAAAGGAGTACCAAAATTACTAAGTGTTTTCATCAATGATATTACCCAAATGATTAAGTGTTTCCATTAAAATGACTAAGTGTTTCCATCAATAACAAAGGGGGAGATTGTTGGAAAATGTGTTCTCATTGATGTCAAAGGTAGACATAACTGTGACAATCATGGATGTCATTGATGTCATAGGAAAGTGGAGACTGACTGTCATTAATTCCATTGATGTCAAATATAGAGGGAGACTATGCCTATGTGCATTGATGAGTTCATGCACCTATGCGTATTTAATCTGAGTTATGAATGCAAGACGATTGTGTATGAATAGTCAAACTGAGATGAATGAGACAACCCCATTGAAGTAAAAACATAGGTCCAAGGATGTAGAGGCTGTGTTGAGCATGTGTTTAAGGAAGGAAATTATGAACAGTCAATCCAAGTGAATTCAGGCTGCACATGCATAAGGAGAAGTCGTGCAACTAGAAGATGGACAAGTTGATCCCATTTGCAGGTTTGAGTAGCAATGAAGGAGATGGAGTTGAAGTCTGAGGGCATAAAGGAGGAAATAATGAAAAAGACAATATCCCACGTGCATAATAAGAATCGATTTTGAAGGGCTTATATTGCAAAATTAATTTATATATATTGAATGAAAATGGAAAACACACTATGCATGGATTTACCTTTTAGTTGTGGGGCCCAACATATATGATATCGACATATTAGAGTAATAACTTGAAATGCATTATTGAATTTTTTGAGGACCCAATAGCTTGATATCCTTATGGCTCGGTGGTCCCGATGCCCTGATTATTCGATATCGCCATATCAAATATCAACAGTATGTAGCATTAGTGTAGTATTGAAGCCCCGGGGCCCGATACCTGGTGGACGAACTAAAATGTGACATCAGCAACCAAGAGCGAGACATGAGGAGGCCATCCATCCACCATGTAAGTATCCAAGACAATGAGAAGATCCACATTAGTAGCCATGTCATATGCCATGTTTGCACAATGGTCCAACAAAGATATCGTGTATCAGAAGATTGAATAGATGCATTGCATTGTAGTGATAAAGTTTTGGGATCCTAGTAGGATGATAAGTTGATATCCCTATAGAAAAAACTCTATAGGACAAGGTTCCATATCGGATATCGGATGGAATATCGAAGTGGAAAGAACTGTGTTGAAGCATTGAAGTTTCGATGCCCCGGTAGGTTGGTGGTGATGCCACATCATTGCCACGATAACTACAAGTTAGAACCAGATAAGCATCTAGGATAGTGCCACATGTCACATGCCAAGTCAACATAGTGACAGAGTAGAGCCGAAGGAAGTAATGACGTCACAACGATGTTGGTGCCACATCATACAACACATGTGCAAGGGGTCCACATGGAAGCCACATAAACAATATTGTATATCGGATACCGAAATAATGATGGTGCATGACTAAAGATGTAACATTGAAGTCCTCGAGGATTGAATGCCTAGGGGCCTGATAGGCCCAGTGTCTCCGATGAATGTGAAACCAGATCGACGGTCAAGATTGAATCCAAGAAAAATCAAACGATGGATGATCGATTAAGATTTCCCCCTATTAGCCTGCTATATTAGATTGGGAAAATAGGTTGTGGGTGTCAAGTTAAAGGCCTAGGGGATCGATATCCTAGTACCCTAGTGGTCTCGATATCCAGGGAACATGGAACATATCGATGGTCGAGAATTAATTTGAGGGAATAGTGGACAACTGCTGAGTGACAAGGCTTATGATATGTATTTTGATGGGTAGAGAACACATCAATGACCACGATTGATTTCAAGGGACTACATTAGACGATTGTTGAGTTTTGAAGCATGTGATATGGTATATGAATAGATCATGTGAAATGAAAGGTGTTAGTGTCAGATTTTGAGGGTGATCCAAAATTGATCTTTTAAAGACTTTGGTCAAGTTTATGAATGAATTGATTTACCATTTATAAATTGAAGAGAAGAAGAATATTTAAGGAAAGAATGTTGCAACCATCATATAGAATGTAGAACATAAAATAATCACTAAGAACAACAAACCATAATGCCAAGATTGTTAACGGAGTTCGCCAAAGTTTCCTACATATCCGGGCCTTTGTCTCAGTGGGGGAGGATTTCTTATTAATCTTCAATGCTTCAAAAATACATTAGAAGTACATCAAATGGATTACAAACTGGTCTGGCCATGTTCTAATCGACCTCAAGAATCCAACACAACTAATGGAAATGAAAAAGGTTGATTGAATCTCCCGAAAATGGCCTCCAAAGGTTGCTTCCTCAATGGCTTCCCTGCATAAAAATGGCTTGAACTTCACAACTTAGCATCAATTTTGCTAATACGAACCTCTTTGGACTATAAAAAACACCTGGTTTATATAGATTTTGAGTTTAGGGTCGACCCCCCAACTTTTTGGCCTCAAATTGGGCTTAGATCTCCTTCAGAGGGCCAAACATCCTAAAAAATAACTAAAAACAAGCTAAAAATCTACTAAAATAAGGTTAAAACCCAAATTTTGGCAAAAAGATATGCTTAAGCCCCTAGTTAGGGCATACACACCCCTTTTGTGGTCATATGAGGGCCATGTTTCCTAGTGCTAGTCGTTTAAGGCCCTATGCCGAGGCGCACACCTGGTCACAACCTTGTCATGGGATCTAGCGCCCAAGGGGCACACCTCCCCTAGCTGGAAAAGGTGCTAAAGTTTAAATTTATGAAAAGTGGGTTTTTTTTTTCTAAAGTAGTAATTCATCCTTTTTGGTTAGCTCATTTTGCTTAAGTAATTTGAAGAGGCAGGTCATGGGATCAAATCCCATGGAGTCCAACTATATAAATTTGACCTTTTTAAGGCCTTGACCATGGTGGCATGTGGAACCCTTGGCTTGGACCATGTGTCAGCCAATGGTTGGCCAATAGTTTGCCACACGGACTATCAAAATTTTGACACTTGTCATCATGAACCTTGCCACTTGTCATGACCTAGTGATACCACATGTTGTCACCTGATGGCTGCCACTTGTTGAATTCAGAGGCTACCACTTGTCATAATCTGAAGTTTCCACATGTCACATGTTGAAGATGCCACATGTCCCTTTGACCCTTTGACTTTTTGCTAGAGAAGACCACATTTTCCAACTGCCATAACTTTCTCATACGATGTTCATTTTTCGATCGGTTTGCGTTATCAGAAATCCTGTGATGAGCACTTCACAATCATGTCATTTTATTGAGCATTTGAGAAATTTTGTTTTTGAGATTTTTAGGATCCATTTTGGATCATTCCTCCTCACTAAGACCTTTTGGTCATCTAAAAGGATATTAACCAGACATCAAGTGTGGGATAGGCCTCCCCACTTGTCCTTTGTATTTAAACTATGTCCTGTGCACCTGGCACATCATAATCAATTGCATAATAACCATGACAATTGAAATCATATTTTTATCCGTTTCAATTTTTTCACATCTTTCTGAATCCACTACCATACATGTAGAAAACATTAGCAATGATAACATCAGAAATATGACTGAAAATGAACCAATATGTTTGATGGGATTGCACGACATTAACTTATCTTGAAGAAAAGTATGATTGAACTTGCATCCTACAACCATCTCATGTTCATGCTTAAGATCAACTGCTTTACTTGGCACAATTATAGGTGTATTTCTTGCATTAGCCACCTTCTTTAATTGTTCCATTGTTAGAAGAGATAGATTTTCTTTTATATGATGAGCATGTACAACATATTCAGATCCCTTTTTTAACAGGTGATATTGATTATTTTTCCTGTAGAAGATTTCTTTGAGATCATATAAATAAGGGATACCTAAGACCATTCCGCATGTTTCTAGCAGCACCACATCACATATTAATTCATCCACATACTTAGATGTAATTGCAAACTTTATGATACATTGCTTTGTTATGGAAAATTTGGGATCTTTTCTTATCCAATTTAGTGAATAGGGTTTGTGATGCATCTTAGTGTTTAATCACAATTTCTTAACCACTTCTTATAAAATTAAGTTAGATTGAGATCCACTATCTATCAATGTGTCGATCTTGGTATGTTTCATAATGACCCTTATATGGAAAAATTTACTTCTAGAATCAAAACCATCACCAATTTTACATGTCAAACCAATTGTTGTAATCTTAGAATCATCACCTAAATATCATCCAAAGTCTGTTGGTCATGTTGTTGTTGTAACGTTTTGCCTCCCTTTCCTCTCTTTGAACCACTTTGGTCTCTTCTCTGGGTGCAATTACCATAAATTCTCATCATCATGCCCTTCTTTCTTGCAATGCTTGCAAGAGAGCTTCTCTTCCTTCACTATCGTTGAATTTTCTTTCTTTACATTCTCTTTTCCTTTTCCTTATTTCTTTGAATATGATTCCCCTAATACACTAACTCCAGCTTTCCTTGCTTCATTATGTGTTGCTTGAAAAAAAACCTCATCAAGATTAGGAGGTCCAAACATAAATACAGTATTACGAATATAAGAACAAACCTCCTATATACTTCATAAGAGTTTCTTGTGTAGTCAATGGAACATCTAACATCAAAGCCATCTTATGAAACTCATTTGTATATTCCTGCATAGATTGTCCTTTTCTTAATTTAAGACTTTTCCATTAAATTAAATCCTTTTCCTTATATCCCAAGGGATATACTATTTTCTAAGTGTGGAAATAAAATCATGCCATGATGGAAAAATCTTACCAACATGTTGAGTTCCATGTTGCATCTTACTTTGCCACGAGATGAGTGTTGTGCCTTCAAGACGAAGTGATGCCAATCTGATTTTGGTTGCCTAATCTTTGATTTGTTGCAGATTACAATATACCCCCATCTTTCTAACCCAGTTATCAAGTTTCTCAGTGTTACGAGGAAAATCTCTATATGGCTAGGGTAAACCACAACAGACGGAAATGACTGTAGAAATCAACTCTATCCCAACAACGTGCTATATAAACCAATATGAAAGCGAGATAAGAAAGAGTCCTAGCTACCTCATCCATATGTTCGATGAAGTCCATCATTGAATAGTTCAACCCAAAGCTATATACCTGCAACAAGTTCTCAACAAACAAGAAAAGCAAGCATATAGTGATAATATAAAAGGTTAGCACATTAGATAGCATAATCCATTAATAAACGTGACAAATACTCCCATGGAATAATAATTCAATATATTTGCAAGATATCAATTGGACAAGAAAAGAGTATTTTTATTAATAAATGATAAGCAGAAGTGAAAATGTTACAGACTTCCGTGTCGGCACGGTTCATAACCGATAAACTAAGTTCCTTCCAGTTGGGCCTCCGCCATTTCAATCCTCCACCAAAGGCAAGCTCATAAAAGAGAAACAATGAGGTTCTCAATCAATAAGGGAAGAGATTGGGGGATGAACACTGTGTTCAGACTTAAAGGACAAATGGATGTAGACTCAATATGAAGTAAATAATTTCTCAATAGTAACTTTTCTCTCAAATTTGAATTCTTTCTCCTTTTCCATAGCTCAGAATTGGCCCATTTATAGCCTTCAAAATGGAACTGAAGGGCTGAATCAGAATGTTTCCGGTATATGGAAGGCCAAGGATCAGAAATCTCCTGTCGTGACATGGAAACCCGACATTTAATTTTCATTTTCTGGCACAAATCATGATGTACACAGGTTGTAGTGGAGCAACCTATGTATAAACATGTTGTATAGTGTGCAAGATGTGTACATGTGGAAATTTTTTTATTTTTCTCTCTGGGTTTTATAAACAGGGAAGACAAGTTTGCATAGGGAAATGGAATAAGGCCCTTTGTGCAATATTGCATAGGGTGAGGCAAATATTGTTGTAATAGATGCCCCCTAATGTGTGAGGTTAGAGGAGTATCTGTGATGGCCGAAATACATTATAAACAACCCAGAAGTGGAGTGGTAGGGGACCAGTTGGACGAACTAGTTGCTCATTACATTCTACACTGACTTTGCATACATGGATTCCAATAAAATTACATTGTAGATCCATGTGAAAAATATACCCAACAAGTGTATGTGGCCATGAATAGGCAAATACAAATGCAGTTACATGCTTGAACCAGTATCAAAACCAATCTGAAAATATCTATATACCATGGAGTACAATCTGATCTCCCATGATCACTGAAGTCACATAGGTACTGGTCCAATGAAAAGGAAACAACAACTCAAGAAATCTGCGGTCACATAGTGATGTCTTCAAGTCTTCTACACAATCCGCAAAGGGTGCAAGTATACATCATGTGAATAAAGGAGTTGAGGTTGAACATAATGAGACATCATTTGATTACAGTTCATTGATGTATACCATTAACAAATGCAAGATGACCTATCGATGATGAAAGTAGGTATCAAGGCACCGAGTACATTCTTACAAGTGTGAATCAAGGAGCTGGTGTCGAACACCTGAATAATCCATCGATTAGGAGACATTGATGTATTCCCAACTGTCGATGGCGAGAGAGCCTTCCACTGATGAGTGCAAGCCTTAAGGTACTCATAAGACTCTAGGTCTCGTTTCTAGAATAAATGGGATGAAGTCAATGGAAATACACCCACTGAAAGGAGAGAATTGAGGCATCTCTAATCATTTAGCATGAGGTATAAAGCAGGAGCTTCATGATTTGGTCGAAATCAGATGAAGAACATGTTCACGAACCAATGACCCTGTGCATCTTTCGCATGTGCCAAGTGCAAGTGGTACATGAAAAAGACCCTATGAATAACAACCAATGATAAAAAATGATGACAAAGGCGAGGAAACCACCAATAAGGCTAATGGAATCCAAGACATTGCATGAATCCCAATGTGTGAATAGATGTCTTGTCGTCGAACACAAGGGAAAATACATAGTCAACGATCGATGATGCAATATCATGCGCCCTAGCCCTACTGTAAGTCCTATCATGCGCCCTAGCCCTACTTGCAATATTGGCTAGGGCGCATGATAGGACTTACAGTATCATGTGATTTCGAGACAAACTGAGGGTATGGCCAGCATGAAAAGTCAAGAGTTCTGAGGAGTGGACGACACAGGTTGGTAGACTTCCTTTGAACAAGAGCATGAGACATATGCAAGACTATGGTAGCATAGATCTAATGATGAAACCATGAGATGCAGGAGGCATCAATGAAATTATCTATAGGGACTGGAAGAGTAACCAATCGGTAGAGAAGACTCTTTAACGAGATCAACTTCCTAAGGCCATGCTAATCCCAAAATTATAATGATGAATGGATTCAATAAATTTGTGCTCTTTTCAAAGGCGACACGACTGCTGCCAATATAAGATAATACTCCCTTCAAGCCCGTCTTTTTTTTTTTTCATAGAAAAATTAATGCTATGATACAGAGGAGGAAACGAGTGTCGCAAGTAAGAAAAACTAGTTCCAACATTGGAACATACCTATCCTCAATGCAGGGAAATGCATGCAGGATATTGACACTTGGGGGAATGTTCCCTCCTAGGTATAGGGTGTCAAATTGCAAAGGATATAAACAAGGCTCTGCTTGGTTGAGGATGCAAAACTATTGATGCAAACAGTTTATAACGCAAAGCGAGATTCGACTATAGGATCAATACTGCAAGAAAGGGCATGAGATGCATGATGGAATATCCTGCAATATTGAGAGGGGGGGGGGTGAATCAATATTGCCTACTTTTTCTTTTTAACTTCATCCATATTAAGAACACATATTAATTATTCAATTAAGCAATATATGATGAACACCAAATGTTATGAACACAAGACTTTATCGTGGAACCCAACAGGGAAAACCACCAACTCTTTTCTCATTAATAAAATGTTATTTTACAAGACTGTTTTCCAGCTACAACTTTTTTTTTTTTTGTTAAGTAAAAAAGGGGTGTTGCCTGCTATATTA
>JZKD02S1910758.1:21732-38137 GCA_000966675.3 Picea glauca
AAGTAGAACTTGTCAGACCAGAGTGACTCGGGACGAGTCACAGGTGAGTGTTGGGAGCTTGTTGGCCCTTGACCAAGTTTTGGGAGATCCTTGGTCAAGTTGACCTATTTTGGGTCTTCAACAGCCTGTCGAAGGTGGAGTGCAAGATGAAGAAGACATCGCGGGATATCAACCCCCTTTTGGGTCCTTTTTTGGATTTGGTAATATGTAACGGGTATGGGAATATTGTCCCATGGGTTTACCCATGCTTAGGCCTATTTTTTAATATATAAATAGATGTATAGGCGATGTAAGAAGGAGAAGAAGAAGAGTCATCTATGTGATGTTTTTCTAAGTGCAAGTGTGGTTTGTAAATGATTTGTGCATACTGTGAGAGACTTGAAAATCTAAGTGCAAGTGGTTGTAACCGACTATGAAGGGATTTGTGTTGTAACGTAAGGAAGAAGGATCTAGTGAGTTGTGCATATATTATGTCCTATGCGGAGTAAGGTTTTGAGGCTCTATGCATGTAACCTATTGAAGACGTTAATAAATAAGAAGAGTTGGTGGGCATAGCCGCGGGGTGGGGTTGAACCACGTATATGTTGTGTTGCTCTGCTTTGTGCGATGCGTTGGTGTATTTATGTGTTATTTGCTAAGTGCTTGATATGGATAGATAGATAGATCTATTTATTCTTTGTTCTTATGATGGATCTGGATGCTAGATATGACATAGGTGAATGTTCTTAGTTCTTGAATTTGTTATATCTGATCCATTTATTTATGCTAAGTGCTTAAATACATTAGATCAGGGTGAATGCTGCGATGCTCTATATTCTCTGCGGAGTAGATATTGGTTAAATAATGATGAACTAATGGTGCTAAGTGCTCTATCAAGTATTATAATCACAGATCTCTATCCCATCTAAGGTTGTAGACACCTAAGTCCTGCAACCACCTCTTCCTCTACCTCGGGTGAGACTTCATCTACTTCGCAGGTGTTGGAGAAAGGGTCGGTAGTTAGGGTTTTGTTGGTTCTCTGTTGTAGCGTTGAACCCTGGGTCTACCCTTGTTCCAACACTCTTATAGATAACCAAAGTTCCTAGAGTATACCTTTGTTCGTACAATTGACCATCCGGACTGAAAAAGGGGTAAACTACCGTCGGATAAACGTACCTTCAAATTTTAGTTTGGCAAGTGTGAAGGGTAACAAGATCGCTCGACAATATTTTCATGTTTAGAGGGTCTAAAAAGGGCTTAAAATAAAACCTGTTTGTTTTTTGGGAGTCTAAAGGGTGAGGCCAAGAGTGATGATATATCATACATGTGAAGGCTCAAACTTGTAATCAAGACAAGAATAAAAGGACTCCCGAGCCTATATTCATTAGGGACAACAGGGAAAACAAAATGCAACTAGGATCTACCTAGGGAATCCATGTGAGGGTAGGCTCTACCACTAAATTATGACACTTATAGAGCAGCAATGATGGTTCAGTGTCACAATTCGGTGGGGTCGATCTTATGGTAAAGAGAAAAAGACAATGAGGTGCAACAAGTGGAGGTGTAATCCTAACTTAAATGCACAAAGTTGGAAAAAATACTTTTCACCAAAGGACCTTAAAAGTGCCCCAACTCCCAAAAAGTTCACCTAACCAAAAGTAAAGTGAATCATAACATCAAATGAGAAACTCAAGAACCACGTTACATGATTTTCAAGTCAGAGAAAATGACAACGGGGGTCAAAAAATGAAAAAAGGGGCCAAAAAAGTTTATAAATAGAAGCTGGTAGATCATTATCACCATTGCAAATTGAGAATTTACCAAAAATCCAAAAACACCCCTTTGTGAAAGAAGTTGATTCCAAGAGCTTCAGTGGACGAAACAAAATTCCGCTTGGACCAAGTAAGTACAAACTAGTCCCTCTTGCATTTCCAATCTTCCTTTTTTCATTTCTTTTTGTTTTTTGGAGGGTTGCACACCTTTAAAAAGGTCATCCATGCATGTACGCGGGTTGTCCAAGAACATCTCGCATATGCACGCGGGCTGAGAATAGTCTGTCCGTGTACATACGTGAATGTCCCCAATACAACCCGCGTACATCCTCAAGCATATGAAAATATTAAAAGGGCATCATTTGACTCTCTTTTGAACTTGTCATTTTGCAGAATGTATGTCCATTGGAGAGAGAGAGAACATGAGGACATTGATACAATGGTCAAGGAAGACCTTGTTGTTGTCGCCACATTAAAACAATGCGGGTTGTGGAAATTATTTCGGTGTCTACTCATGCGAGCACAACCCAGGCTGTTGAATGCCTTGGTGGATTACTAGAACCCAGATGCAGAGGCTTTTATCCTCGAGGGGCAGTTGTTGACTCCAACGACTGAGGACATTTATTTCTTGACTAGCCTCTCAAGGAGAGTTGAACCAGTCAACCTTTGTTCTTTTCCTCCTTGGCCACACAACATTGCCGAATTGATCGGGCAACACCGGGAGGCTGGAAAAGATAAAGTGGGTTCCTAGGAATCGATCCACAAAATCACCAACCTATCAGTGAAAGTGATAGTTTTACTTATTGGGTGGATCACTAGATCCACAACTTTACATCAGGCCTCCCAGGCAAAAATGCATTGTGCAGTACTGTGCTTAAATGCACGAGTGTTCGATTGGAATACAACCATACTAGAGTGCACGAAGAGACAAATTGCAGAGTGTCATGTGCAAAACAACAAGAACTTCAAGTTCGGGACTATTCTTTTCTCTTTATTCTTCGAGAGGGTACCCAATCTTAGTCCCCGAGAGACAATACGGGGGCACATGGCCTCCTTCCCAGCAGTGTGTAGGTGGGAAACATTGTTGCCATGACAGGGGGGAGGGAGGACCATCGAGGCCTTCGATGATACTTTTTTCAACCGATGGTCTCGGAACATTCCGGCTATAGAGGACTACCCCTATGCCGAGATCAACTTCTCCAGAGATCCTGACATGCTCGTACCTCTCAGAGCGGAGTGAGGAGAATTAGGTATGTTTTTCTTTTTAAAAGTTTTTTAATTTTTTATTTCTTTTATATATATATAATTTTTTATGTGTACCAGAGCACCTGACAACTATGTATCTATTATGTATAGATGCGGGACCAGTGCATGCATCTGATTTTATGCGGAGTAGGTGTCATCCAAGACCAGAGGCAACAACAGTAGTGGTCGTCAGACCAGTAACAACAGTGGGGGTACCTCTAGCCGGAGAGGCTAAGAGAGTTTTGAGAAGAGTGGAGCAGAACTTGACCACACACACCCTTAATATTCCTATGGCCGAGATCGAGGATCTCCCGCCATCTATACAACCTCATGTTGTTGGGGTGCCACAGACCTAGGTCTAGCTATTTCAGCATTTGGAAAATGTTGTAGTCCACTATGGAAGGGCCAATAGGCCTCGTTCTTAGCTTAGGGTGGAACATTTACGTGTCGAGGGAAATTTTTGTATATTTTTGAGGGCATAAGCCCCGCATTATATGCCATATTTGTTATTTTTTTAGAAGCTTGCGCCCACCTATGTACTCTGATAATTTCAATATATATATACATATTTTTGTCTTATGGGTTACATTTATTTACAAATGTATTTACATGTGTATGTGTGTGCTCTTTATTACATGTGTGCAATATGCCAATCTAATACTTGATTAGCTAGAGTATCTGTTATTTGATTCAATCTCCTAGGAATATGGATATATGTAATATAATCAAAAAAATGTTCTAAGAGGCATACCCTAAGGAATCATTGATGTAGAGTAGGATCGTAAATACGGTAAGCCCCATTTAACTAGGACACAACCAATTGTGCATCTAAGTAGACTCGGAGGTAAGAGATACCATGCAACAAGGTGTCACGAAGCAACTCTATTACTGCGCTGTATTCGGCGGCATTTTTTGTGGTGTCACCTAAACAGATACCTCCAGAACATAACAACTGGCCTGGAGGTGTGAATATTACCCAATTTGCGGAAGAAAGCCTCCGAGTTTGTCGGCTAGCACCATCTACAAATCGAACGAACACGTCCAATTCACTTAACATCTGCCACAGTGAAAAAGATGACATCAAAATGACATGCCCATAAAACCAAAAAGACAAAAACTAAAAATGTATAAGAACTATACATATGTATAAGAAGTCACCCAAGGTGACCCACCTACGAGTAATACTTCTTGAGGTAGAGCCCATTTCTAGGCTCCACTAAAGAATTCCCTTCAAAATCAACCAGACAATAAGCGCCCTTATTTAATACTTCCTTCACGATGCATGGTCCGAACCACATGGGTTTAAACTTGCCTGCCCCCAGGGGATCCTTATCTTGGTCATAGACCAGGACAAGGTCGCCTTCGTAGAAAATACAAGGATGAATGGACCGATCATAATGACACTTGACTCTTTGCTTGTGAGCCTTGTTAGCCAAGGCTGCATCACGTCGTTTCTCATCGAGCTGCTTGAGATATAATAAGTGTTCCTCAAGTGGTGAAGTGTCTGGCGATAACTGTACTGCCAACTTAAGAGATGGGATCTGGCATTTTATAGGCTAGACTGCTTCCAACACGTAAACAAGTTGAAAAGGTGAGAAACCAGTGGTAGTCTTTACATACATTCAGTAGGCCCACAATGTCGAGTATAACAACAAATGCCAATTTGACTTGGCTGAATTGACGGTTCACTGTAGAATGGTTTTGAGTGACTTATTCACAGCTTCCACCTGATCATTCGCTTGTGGGTAATAAGGTGATGAGTGTTCTTGTATCAACCCTAGATTTGACGTTAAATAATACATCATTTTATTCTGAAAGTGACTATCATGGTCAGTGACAATCTCCTTCGGGATGCCGAACCTTGCTATTATCTGATTAAATAAGAAGAGAGTTGTTGTCTCTCCATCATCCTTGAACGTCGGCATAGCTTCGACCCACTTGGTGAAGTAGTCTACTACTACGATGATATAATGGTGCCCCCTAGCTGAGGGGGATGGCATGTAGTATAATAAATCCCCCACTTAGTGAAGGGGCCAACTGTGATAATGACAAACATGGGAGCAGGAAGTGCCCTCATCTTTCGTGAGAAGATCTAACACGGGTGGAACTTCTTGACCAATTCAACACAATATTTGATTAACATCGGCCAATAGTAATTGACTTGTACAATATTTTGGGATTTTTCCAACCCAGAAAAATGACCACCAAATGCTCCAGTGTGGCAATCATTAACAATGAGTTTCACTTCTTCATGGGTGAGACATAGACGAAGGATGCAATCTATACCTCGACAATACAAAGTGTCTTCGAGAATAAGATAGTTTTTTTTCTGATGGTGTATACGTCAATGCTCATCATGAGAAGAAGAGGCGGGGCACTTCAAAGTCTGTAGATAGACTAGTATATTTCCATACTAGGGGTCCAAAGATGCGATCAAAAAAATATATCCTTTAATTGGTGATTCTTCAGGCATAACATCACCTGAATCGACCGAAGTTCCAAGATGAGTTCCGCAAAGACCAACGACTTTTTGGATTTCTCCGAAACAAAATCCAAGTCAAATTCATGGAGGATAACTATCCATATACTGATATTTCCATCGATTATGCATCATGTCAACAGATATTGTAATGGATTCACAACGACAATGACGGTGGTCTTGCGAAACAGGATATAGTGACAGAACCATTGGACAAAATGAACTGTTGCCAACGCAAGTTTCTCAACATGGGAGTAATTGATTTCTGGTCCAACCATGCCTCGACTTAGGTATTAAATCATGTTCTCTTCAAGAAAATCGTCCTCGTTAACCAAGACCATGTCAATGGTCGACTCTGCAGCGACCAAGTACAGTAAGAAATCTTTATTATAATTGGGTGGTCGAAGCATGGGGGCAGACGTGAGGGAACGTTTCAATGCTTCGAAAGAGAATAGAGAGACTTTGTCCCAATGGAAAGGAACATCCTTCTTTAGTAAATGCATGGACCCTTTTGTGATATCGGCATAGTTTGCGATGAAACGCCATAAAACATTCACTTTTCCCTATAAACTCTAAAGCTGAGGGACTGTGCATGGGGGAGGAAAATGAACTATCACCTCAACCTTTAGAGGATCGACCATGATCCCTGTTGTCGAAACTATGAAACCTAGAAGATGACCTGATGTCACGCAAAAAATGCATTTGTTTGGATTCAAGCAAATCCGATAGTAGCAACATTGCTCAAAGATAAGTCGGAGGTGTGTGGGGTGATCATATCTCTTACGATATCATGATGCTAAATCATCGAGATAAGCCTCGACTAGGTGTTTGAGATCGTGGAAAGAAAAATACATGGCCTGATGAAAAGTGGCTCCATCATTCTTCAAGACAAAAGGCATCTTCCGATAAGAAAATGTACCCCAAGGATAGATAAAATATGTTTTATGTTGGTCCTCGGGTTTGATCCGTATTTGATTATATCTCGAGAAACCATCCATGAAAGAAAAGACCTCGCAGCCTATGCATTCATCGACAATCTGGTCAATAAATGGGGTAGGGAAATTATCCTTTGAATAGGCCTTGTTCAAATCACGAAAGTCCGTACATACATGAATTGTACCCTACGTTTTGTTGACTAAAATAGGATTCGACACCCATTGAGTCAATTGGATGGGGTAGATGAAACCAACTTTGAGTAGTTTCTCTACTTCAGCCTTAATAGTTTCTTCTTTCCAAGGATTAACTGGACAAAGATTCTTCTTGACTGACTTGCTTTCAGGGTAAGTCGTAATCTCATGTTCGACAATTTCCTCATAAGACCAGGAAAAAACGTCGCAAAATTCTTTAAATAAATCTGTATAGATTTGAATCTCCTGAAAGGAACAATCTGCTCCGATGAAGACATCATCCATGGTGCCAGTGGTTATGGAGATATAGATAGGTGTAATTTTAGCGATGGTTTCCATATTAACCTTGACATAAACTATGTTTGTAGCCAGAGGATTGAGAGGAAAATACCTATCTCTAGTCATAGTCAACACAAATTCTCCTGCCTCTATTCTTCCTAACTCTGGGAGGAAATATGATCTGTGATGGAGATCATCCCAGGGTTTGTCTGGACCAGTCAATGCCTCTAAAATTTCCTCGTTAGAGGGAAATACCAAGTTTAAGGAATCAGTAGTGGCCAGGGAACCTTAAGCCCAGGTAGGCTCTAGAACTGGATCTAACTCTAGTGCAGGAGTTGAATCGGAGTCGGTTGAATCTTGCTGGACTACAGAGTACGCAACTTTTTCCATAGACAAGGGCATGGACATTCCATAATGCCCTGTAACTTCTGTCATGGCTGATGGGGAAGGAAGAATCCACATATCATTAAAGTACGTCGTGTGGAATGACAACACTGAAAGTATTTCAGCCTTAGGCTGGTCATGGACAGTCGATATCATTTTGACATCGCTGAAAGGAGGTGGGTAATCGAAATTTCCCATGAGAGGTGGGAACAAACCAACCCCCATGTTGACAATGTTGGGCTATGGATTATCAATCATCAAAACCATGGATTCCCCCGATGAAGGGTCAAGTCTGGAGAAGGACAATTGATCAATGGTCACTATTCGACCCTCATGTGGAAACAACAAGACCCAAAAAACTGTAGCAACCAATGCATACATGGAATATGTCCAACTCCTTCCTAACAGGAGGTTGTAGTCGAGAGGCACATCAACCACTTCAACTTTGACACACACGTTCTTCCCTCTTACTTGCACAAGGAAAGAATGAATGATTCCATGTGGTTTGGTTGAAAGTCATAAGAAGAGTAGGTGAAAGAGATAGAACAGGTTGGACAATGGCCTTCCAACATGCCAATGACATCATGCATGTCAAGGTGCCCTCATCAACCACCATACAAAAAATATTTCGGGTAGACGATTTCGTGGGGTGAGCCACTACTATCTGAAATGCAATGTGGTATGGGAGACGCAGTTTCAACTCGGTTGTATCAAGCGTGATAGTTCCCAGATTACATGTCTCAATGGATCCTAAGTAGTCTTGATCCAGGTGGATGTCGGTGGCACCCACCTTTTCCAGCTGTCTCAAAACAACTTTCTAGCAATTTTGATAATTTACTATTTTTAGCAGTTTTTCGGGTCCTGAACTTCCGGAGCCGTTTTGAGGCCCTAAACGACATTTTTTGAGGTATGTTGCGGTTGTAAAGTTTCATCATTAAAAATTTGTGCAACTGTTGTATTCCTCAGATAGATATTTCCAATGGGGTATCATATGCCTAAAACAAATATCGTATGCAAAAGTTACAACCCCAGGAAGTTGATGTACTGACTTACCCAAACGGGGCCCACATGACTTTTGGCGCTTCATCTCCTAGAGTTAGGTTTTGGGATATTTAGGGTTTTTGAAACTCCTGTTTATTTTAAAAAGGCCTTGAGAGCCTCATTGTAATCATCTTCTTGTGAATGAGAACAGTCGTTACATCTCTTCTCAGAGATAAGCCGCCACCATTCCAGCAAGCTTGTTTTCTGCTGCATTCTACAGTTTCACCTTATTTCCTTATTGAATAGAAAACCAGTTTTATTGTATCTCTGTTATTCTGTGTTAAGCATCTGGTAATAATCTGTATTCATTTCGTTCTTCTCATAAAATTCAGATCAGTGGTATTATAGTGGTTTTCTCCTTTTCGTCTTAATGCATGTCCCCAACGAGGTCGAAGTACAAATATTTTGGTCTCGAGCTTGTTTCTCTTAAGGACAAAATCTCTCGCACACCCAAGCGACCTCTCATGGAAGGAGAAAAGAAATATGATAGGATAGGATAACCTTTCAAACTATTGATTGAGGAAGCCCTCACGCAACAGAGGAACACGATGATGGATAATTTCACACAAATCCTTCGGTGACTACCAACAAGCGACGCATCTTCTTCGAGCGGAGGCACCGCCCCCTTCATGGTACAAATAAACTTCGATATTCCTATATTTGAAGGTCAAATAGATGCAGATGTTGTAGACAAGCGGTTGAATCTACTAGAAGGGTATTTCTTTGTCCATAACTTTTCAAATAGAGAAAATATTATTTTTGCGCTCCTCAAAGTCGTTCCCCATGTCAAATATTGGAATGGAAACTTTCTGTGAGCAAAAACAAATAGAGGAACCCTTGTTATTTGTAGTCATAGCCACCTGGGAATCCTTCAGGGATGCTATTAAAGAACAATACTACCCTGTCAGAAGTTATGACGACTTGTATACCAAATGGACCACACTGCAGCAAGAAAGAGACCAAGCAGTGCTAGATTTCACAAATATATTCCATACCTTGTGCACCAAGATGGGTATCAAAGATTCGAAGAGACATATGGTGCTCAAGTATTCCAGTTCTCTGCATAGATACATCCAAGACAAAATGGAATTTCTGGACATCTCATCCTTGGGCGCAGCCTATTGATATGCCGTCAAAATTGAGAAGAAGCTCAAACAAAAGATGCGACAATTTGGGCCGAGGAACCCCACACAACAAAAGACAGGAAAGGGCAGCCCCATCCCATAGAACAAAGGATAGAGAAAATATGGACAGTATCAGGACAACCAGTCCAAACCACAAGAAAAGAAGGACACCAAAAATATAAAGAAAGATACTGAGAAGTGGTGCAACTTCCATAAGAGCCCATGGCATAACACTGTTGACTGCCACTCAAAGCAGACGTTGGTGGCTGAAGTGAAAACCTTTGAATCAAATGTGGGTTCTGATTCTGAGTCAGAACCAGAAAGGGGAAGATGGATCATTGACATGGAACCCAATGCCATTGTTTCTACCACCAAGCTCCAACATGGTGAACTAGATGAGCCAGAAGAAGGAGAGCGCCTCTTCCATTCACAGATGTGGGTAAAAGGCACCCCACTGCACTTCATCATTGATAGTTGTAGCCAAAAGAACCTCATCTCAGTAGAGGTCATCAAGCGGTTGGCCTTTCCGACAACACTACACCCACAACCCTACACCATTGGATGGCTTCGCCAAGGAAGTGATCTCCGCATCAACCAATAGTGTCGATTGTTGTACGACATCAAGCCTTTCAAAGGCGAGGTATTGTGTGATGTTTCTCCTCTTGAAGTTTGTGATGTTCTTTTGGGCCAACCTTATTTATGGAAACGTCATGTTGTAAATGAGTGTAGGCCTCGTAGTGTTATTATTACTTTGAACAGGAAATTGTACAGGATACCCAAGGTTGTCCCACCTAGTGTTATTTCCTTGATCTCTGCTAAGAAATGTAGGAATGTCATCTCTCATATGGGAAAGTTTGTCTTCTTCATGATTCTCTCTCAGAATGAGAGGAAAATCATAGCCACATCTAGGATCTCTACGGCCGACCTCTCCACACAGTATAAGCAAGTAGATAAGGTCGTGGAAGAATACTCAGATATCTTCTCCTCACCTACCAGGGTACTTCTACATTTCCAGGTCAAGCACCCCATCGATCTGACCCCCGACGCACCACCACTTAATGGGCCAGTCTATCACCGCTCTTTGTTAGAGAATGAGGATATCAAGCGACAGATCCAATAATTTCTCTACAAGGGGCACATCCGTCCTAGCTCATCACCTTGTGGAATCCCAATCGTGTTGGTACAGAAGAAAGATGGAACCTAGTGACTTTGCATTGATTATCAGGCTCTGAATAAAATCATAGTCAGAAACTGATACTCGATTCCCCGAATCGACGACATCCTTGATCAACTCATGGGGGGGAAATACTTCAGTAAGATTGATTTGAATTCTGGCTACCACTGGGTCCTAATAGAACAGACAGATGTATGGTAGATCGCCTTCAAGTCAAAGGTAGGCCTTTTTGAATGGTTGGTCATGCCCTTTGGTTTGACAAATTCTCCAACCACTTTCATGAGTATGATGGACGATATCCTACGACCATTAACCAATATGTTTGTAGTGGTGTATCTTGATGACATTCTCATTTACAACAAGACTTGGGCCGAACACTTGCAGCATATTCAAGAGGTTCTGCACACCTTGCGGCAGCACAAGCTATACGCCAAATTGGAAAAATTCTCCTTCGGCATGGACAGGGTCCATTACCTAGGCTACATCATTGATCAACATGGCGTACATGTGGATCCAGCCAAGATCCAATTCATCCGTGACTGGCCAGCCCCAACCACACTCACTGACCTTCAGAGCATCTTGGGCCTTGCCAATTTCTACCACAGGTTTGTGTTGGGATTCTCCCATATTGCATGGGCCCTCATCCAAATAACCAGGGGTGGTGGTGAGGTGAAATTTGTGTGGGGTCGGCCCCAACAATAAGCGTTCGATGATTTGAAGAAGCTCTTGTGCTCATCCCTAGTACTTTCACTGCCAGACTTGTAGCAACCCTTTGAGATTGAGACTAATGCTTCAGACTATGTTGTGGGTGTCATTCTCATGTAGCACATCCACCCTATGGCCTATCATAGTGTGACACTATCAGATGATGTCTGTAAGTACCCTACTTACGACAAAGAAATTTACTCCATTGTGCAAGCCTGCTGCCAGTGGGGACATTACATTCTTGGGAGGGAGACAGTCATCCACACTGATCATAAGCCACTGCAGTTCATGCAGACATAAGGAAAATTGCAGAATGACTGCCATCAAAAGTGGTCCACATACTTGCAGCAATTCCACCTCAACATCAAGTATAAAAAAAGAATCACCAACCGCGTCGTTGATTGCCTCAGCAGACCACTATTCATGACACTCACCACAGTGCTAGACTCCTACGACCATGAGACCTCTGGATGGGCCCAACTCTATGAGACAGACCTAGACTTTTCCTCCACCTACCAAATGTTGGGTGAAAAGGTAGTTGTCGATAATTTCCATCTTCAAGATGGGTTGTTCTGTCGTCTGGGCCATATATGTGTTCCCTCAAATGAGTGAGGGAAGCTGATATGGGAATCCCACTACAGCTGGGTGGCAGGACACTTCGGTGTCGAAAAGACAGTGGCGATGCTACAAAAACATTTCTACTGGCCAAAACTTCAACAGGAGGTCAACAAGTATATCAGGTCTTGCACTGCCTATGCTATTGCCAAACCAACCACTAAGAAACAGGGCCTGTACACCCCTCTTCCTACTCCTGAAAGACCATGGGAATCCATCTCAATGGACTACATGTTGGGCCTCCCGTCCACCAAGCATGGAAATGACTATGTTTTTGTGGTTGTTGATCGCTTTTCTAAGATGGCGATTCTGGTTGCTTGAAAGAAGAGAATCACAACAGAAGCCACTGCCAAGCTCTTCTTTGAACGAGTCTGGGTAAATTTTGGAATCCCACAAACCATTGTCTCAGATCGGGATAGTCTATTTCTCATCACATTTTGGTTGAGCCTCTGGTCACTTCTGGACACCAAGCTCACCAAATCCATGGCCTTCCATCCCCAGACAGATGGCCAAACCGAGGTCGCAAATTGAATGATCGTGCATATCCTGCGCATGTATAATTCCAAGCACCCTCACACATGGGATGAGAGTCTTCCCTATTTCCATCATAGCTACAACCGAGCCCTACATATCTCAACCGGCCACAGCACCTTTTAGGTGGAGTTGGGATTCCAACCATTGGGTCCCATAGATGTTGCACTTCCCCTTGCGGTCACCTTGACCGACTCCTCTCCTTCTCCAATTGAGGCTAACAAAGCCACCCGGTTCATTGAGACGATCCAACACATCCGCCAATAGGTTCAGGATATCCTATAGAAGTTCAATGACAAGTACAAGAAACGCCATGATCAACATCGAGTTCCACTTAAGTTTCAGGTGGGAGACAAAGTTTGGTTGCACTTGCAGAAAGAACGCCTTATAGGAACCCATCAAAAGCTTCACCCACTCTGTTATGGGTATTACACCATCACCAATTTTGTGGGGGATAATGATTTTGCACTCAACATTCCTCCTTTCCTTGACCTACACCTAGTGCTCAACGTGGACCTCCTTCGGCCTTATTTCCCACAATTATTGGACACCTCAGATGCAGCAAAATAACTGACACCAACAGAGCTCAACCCCGACTGCATACAATAGGAATCTAGTGATAAGATTGTGGACACACAGATCAAGGGCACTCGACAATGAAGGATCCATCTTTATCGAGTCGTCAAAGCAGGGTAGCTCCTACACCCAGGCAAGTGGCTCACCCGGGGACAAATTCAACAGAAATTTCCTCATCTGATGGGGGAACTCAACGCAATGGACACCATTTCTTCCTAAGGATGGAGGATTGATATAGGTCGATATCGGTGGCCACCCACCTTCTCCAGATTACTCAAAACAAATTTCTAGCAATTTTGATAATTTACTATTTTTAGCAGTTTTTCGGGTCTTGAACTTCCGGAGCCATTTTGAGGCCCTAAACGATGTTTTTTGGGCTATGTAGCAGTCGCAAAATTTCAACATATAGATCTTTTGTGAAAATGTTGTATTCCTCGGATAGATCTTTCCAATAGGCTATCATGCGCCTAAAACAGAGATCGTATGCAAAAGTTACGACCCCGAGAAGTTGATGTACTGACTTACCCAAACGAGGCCCACGTGACTTTTGGCGCTTCGTCTCCTAGGGTTAGGTTTTTGGATGTTTAGGGTTTTTGAAACTCTTGTTTATTGTAAAAATGACTTGAGAGCCTAATTGTAAGCATCTTCTTGCAAATGAGCACAACCTTCACATCTCTTCTCAGAGATAAGCCGCCACCATTCCAGCGAGCTTGTTTTCCGCTGCATTTTACAGTTTTGGCTTATTTCCTTATTGAATAGAAAACCAGTTTTACTATATCTCTATTATTCTATGTTAAGAATTTGGTAATAATATGTATTCATTTCATTCTTCTCATAAAATCTGGATCAAGGCTAGAAGATCCTTTCACTGTGAAGGAAAGCTCTGGAGCACCTCCAAAGTAGACATCGCGCAAGTGGTTTGTGACAAATCCTCCACCACAGAGTAGTTTTGGGCGTCCCTCACATTTGGATTATGTGAATCCTTATTGAAATCCCCTTTCGGGATGTGTGTCATTGTTTCACCCATCGTTCTCTCGATCTGGAGAGGAACAGACATGTTTTCAGCTTCTTTACCCTTTTCACAAGTACTTGGTGTTTTGTAAACATGTGCCCTAGTAGTTATGTGTGGTTCACCTTTCAACATATAGACATTCGAAGTTGAGGGATTACTAGATGATGAAGGGGGTCCCTGACTGCCCCCATTCGCGTTCGCAGAGGATTGAGTTAAATTTTTCCCATGAGGAAATGGGTTCATTAACACTACAGGTTGTTGATATGCCAATAAAGTTTGGGCCTCAGTGAGTTGAGGGCACAGGTGAGTTGGGTGGTCTTCCATGAAAAGGTTGCATGGATACTTTGACTTATTTATATCTATGTTTCCCCCACCAACATTATTGTTGGGTTTATTATCCCCCTTACCCTTCTTTTGCTATTTTTTCTTCCCTTCGGCCTGCTGGTTGGCCTTTGGGTTCGTTGATTGCACGTTGTGTACATCCGATGTTTGAGCAGGGGGAGCAATCGAACTAGGAGTTGGGTTGGCCACTGTCTGATGTATCGACAATTGTTGCAATTGGTTTGACAGTGGATCAATGGGATTTTCTTGTGCTGAACCAACAATATCGTCAACATGTGGTCCAGATTTGTGTCTGGTCTTATCAAGAATAGAATGTGGCGCATCTAACAAAGCCTCATAAAGAAAACTAGACTAAGAGTAAATCAACTCTAGTTGTTGAGCTCTCATTATCACTTCTTACTCTGAAAATACCCCTAACATTACTACGTCCTTGGATAGCTGGGGTACCAAAGACTTAAGGAACCATCCCAACATGAATGTTGGTGGAACTAGTACTTTAATCAAACTCTTCCGACGCTGCCATTATCAGATGTGATCAGAGATATGGTTAGCCTTTGTCTGCTCAAATTTGGCCAGCAGTTATGTGTCAGTATCATATCTCATAGGTAATTGAAAATGGTTTAAGAAAACCATTTCCAATTCACCAAAAGTAGATTATGTTGAGTGGTCAAGCTCAATGTACCATTTCACGACACTCTCGATAAGAGTGCGTTGAAACAGATGCAACTGGATGGAGTCATTCCTCAAAGAATTGGACGAGCACCATAGGTGAAATGTGGTCACATGATCACCCAGATCTTCTTTAGGCTTACCTTTGAACTTTGGAGTGTCCGAGGGAAACTTGGTCGGCATAGCAGGCCAATGTGGATCGTGATAGATTGGGTCATTCAATAATCTTGACAAGTCTGGCAAATGAAAAGTTACCAGAAACAATAGCTTAGGTTGTTGAGTATGTATAGGAGGATAGGAGCCTGGGATTTGGTTGGCGCCAGGTTGCGAGGAAAAGTTAGGTTGTTGGCCTGGGTTCTTGTAAAAACCATGGCCTAGGATGGCATTCGGATGTTACGCTTGTTGAGACGTCATCGGCTGATTCCTGTAGTAGGATGTTGAGGGATGAAAAGGGATTTCTCCCAACTTAGTGTTCCAAAGGTTCTAGAAAGGGTTTCCCCCTGTCGATCCGATGAGCATAGGTACTGAGCCTTGCCTAGGGTTCCATTGGCCATGGAATGGGTTTCCTCCAGTCGACATCCCTAATGAGGGAATTGATCGCTGCCACTGATTCCAAGGTCCTTGAGAAGTGTGTTCCCCCTGTGCAGGATTTTGTGATCCAAAACCAAGGTTTCCCCCAGATGAGATGGAATATAACAAGAATGCGTTGTTACCAAACGTGCCAAACAAAGATAATGATAAAGAACCCACTGGTGTGGTACTAGAAGAACGTCCTTGACTACCTTCTCCAGACAGGTTCTAGTTCATGGTCAACCAGATGAGTCGCTGAGGAGAGTCATCGAGCGAGGGAGACGATGGAGATATATGACCCGCACCATAAGGGAAAGCATTATAAGGGGCTAAGGTGCCCCCCATGGAACATTGTAGAGGAGCGTTTCAGCTCCCTGCCCCTAGACCCAAAGTCTGTAGGGTGGAGTAGGAAAGAACCGACTTCGTGTCAAATTTGGGAATCCCATATAAAAATGGAGGGCCCGTCGCACTCTACATAAACAGTGCAATGATCTTCACCATGGAAATAATCGGACCACTGCTTGAGGTAGAGGTGGTCGAGACCATAATGGCCCGGACCTGGGAAGGTGAGATAGGAAGCAGAATGCCCCAAGTTTTGGCATTCGTAGAGGGATTTGTTGGCATCTAACCCAATTTTTTTTGATTGCTCTCAAAAGATGCCTACACCCCTTGTCGTATTACGACAAACCATTGTCGCATTGTGCTAATGGACATTCATCTTATTTTTGCGACAATTCCAATTCAATTTCGTTTTTAGTTTTCACAACTGCAAGTGTGAAAA
>JZKD02S1910758.1:41117-61333 GCA_000966675.3 Picea glauca
GTTTTAGTTTAATTTCTTTTATTTAATTAGTTAGTTTGTTTTAGTTTGTTTTTATTAGTTTCTAGTTTCCTTAGTTTAGATTATTTAGCTCAGATCACTTTCTCTTCGGTTTCCTGATGGAGTCGTTAAACTCGTCAGGGTGGTCCATACCAAACGGCTTGGGTTATTTAGACAACCCCAGACCGGTTCCACTCTCCCAGTTGACGGATGGACTGTTTTGCACGTCAACAGGATTATGAGGACTCCCTGATGAAGTAGTTGCATTTTCTTACATCGTTGCTTGCAGGATTATCTTACGCTCGTTATGCGTTACCCTTGGAGGGGAAATATGTATCAAAAGTGGTACTGACAATTTAGTGATCGAAGAGTTATACTGATTGACAGCTTCCTCTCCAAGGTCATAAATAGTTGGTCCCTCCAGAAACGAATGTTATCCTCTCTGATATGGCTTGGGTATAGCTTCATGTGGCCCATTTACCTCAAATGACCCTTCCTGGTCAAGTCTTCACCTTCGCGGTGGCGGTGGTGGCTCCAAGTGAACCGGCGGCGGGCCCAAAATACTTAGCGACTGGTGAAGCTCTTGATATTCCACTATGTGAGAAGATCAATGACACGATAAGTATTTCTAATGTTGAAGAAAAAAACACGCACTAGAAAAATTTCTATGAGATGCATAAAGTAAATCACTATTACTAGTTGGAAGAATAGTTACAACAAACAACACTAGAGAAACTTACCGGTGCAAGTGCAACTTGAACACGGAAGCACCCTGTGGGTATAATCTACAAAGTGTGGCCCGATTTCTACCCTAGGTACCATCGTATACCCCTGTAGTCACCTATGTAAGTCCCTAAAATCAAAGGCAACTAGGTTTCTAGCTCGTGAACAACTACTAGGCAGGTATAGTCGATAGTTGAGTTGACCACAATGAGTAGGGTATCAAGCCTGAAACCTATCGAGGGTGTCGAAATAAAGTGTTCCAGAAGACAACTGAGGACCTCGAATGGATTAGAGACCCATGAAGCTCTGTGGAAAATGCGATCAACGTAATCCCAAGATAAGTCCTCCAAATGCATTCCTCCGCTACGATTGGTTCAGCTTTGGAGGGGTTATCTCTACTACCTTTTTGCATGCGACCTCATGTTTATCCCCTATGTTAGAGGGGGGTCCCAAAGAATTTCCACATTACTAGACTTCTTCACTCCCTAGAAAAGAATCTTATGTTTTTTTTGTAGCCTTGAAGAGTTTCCTCTCCAACCTAAATCAAGGCTCTAGCCTAATCTAGTTAATGGACCCTACAAACACAAAGTCTGATTAATTTTAATTCAACGTTAATTTTAAGTGGTTTATCGTAATTCAAAGGAATGAAATTGAATTTGATGGTGTTTGTTAAGAGACGAAAGAGAAGAACAAATGATGGAAACAAAATTACTTCTTTTTCAACAAACAAAGATTTGCAAATTTAACATTCTTTAACCAACTTTTCTAAGTAACTTTTCTCTCTAAGATCTTTCAAAATAAAAACTCAAAACTGAATTTCGCTCAACTATGAGCTACTTAAAGTCCTATGTATTCAGTAAATAAATTAAGAAATCTCTCTTCTTCTTGAAAAAACAACTAACCTAACTACTTAACCAAACAAGAAATTGAAAACTTCTTCTTATTTTTTTATGCTCCAAAATAAGAAACTTGAAAATGAATTATTTTCTTTTCTTCTAAAGAAAGTAAAAAGGGAAAAGTGAAGACAAGACGAGACCAAAAACCAACTTATGGTGTCCTACGGCTTGCAGAGAGTTACTGGCAATACTAAACAAGTTAATCAGAAAAAATCACAAAACTTGTCTCAAACCCTAATCAAGAAAACACAAGAAATATTGATAAAGAAAAAGCTAACTGTTGTTAGACCTAGGCCAAAGACTGCAAGAAATAGAGACCAGGGATAAATCAAGAAAACCCCTGAGAAATATGGCTTCATTCATGGAAGAGGATGTCTGCTTCTTCTTTAAAAAAGATTTTCCTGACACAGGCATGCAACTGATACTTCAACAGCCTGTGTATGTACACGGGTTGTCCAAAGATAGGGTGCGTATGTGCGCGTGCAGACCCACTGGAGGTCGCGTACACCTCTGTGACTTCTCTAAAAAATAAAAATTAATAGTCAAGAAAACCAGAAAGGAAGTACTTGTATGGAAGACCATAATCCCTTAAAGACACGGAAACTTACAGAAACTCAAGAAACAATAAATAAACCAATTAAAGACACCCAAAAACAAAAATCCCCTAAAAACCATAGAGGTTCCCCAGTACGGTCACCAATTCTGCTATAGTGGGAAAACCCCCTTACAGAATACACTAGGGGTATAAATTTTATGAAGATATAACCATCTAAAGTCTCCTACTTTTAACAAATATCCCAACAATACCCCACATTCATGTATAAAGTAAAAAGTATAGGGATCTGGTAGTCTTACCTTAAACTTCTCATCCGGTGTCGATCCCTTGGCGTCCAGTCGTTTCTTGACTGCAAATATACTCCAAAGTCTGACCTGCATTCACCAAAAGACAAACAAGAAACTACGAATATGCATTCTATATATGGATTAGTGGTTTAGATGTCATAACAAAATCTAAATCAAATATTAATATTGAACACATCATGTGGCAGGATGGAAAAAGTACTTCTTTATATTAATCTCACAAAGTCACTTACAAAATGAGATCGACGACTGCTCCTTGAACACGGTCCTGGGATCCTCTTCACCAAGATCCAACTACTTCCACATATCCTTCTTCTCTCACACTTCTCTCTAGAGAATGGGCATAGGCTTATGGATGAGGAAAAAGGGGCAAGAATAGGAAATTTTGGCTCAAAAATCACAATGTGGCTACAAATTCTTGGGGCAAGGGGGGATTATGAAATGGGAAGAGTTTCATTTCTTTCATGATTCTCTTTGGAATGGGATCCCAACACCTTCTTTTATATGCCAAAAATATAGTTATTTGGTTGGGTGACAGGCTATGGGTGGTCAATTGGTTAGGAAACTACCCAACAGCTCGTATTCCCTTGCAACTTTTTATTTTTTGAAACTTTTGTGGGTATACACAGGATGTAATGGTGTAGCTAGAGTACGTACATGGGAAATAGTGATGAATCTAGCATACATATGCGGGCAGTAGTGGTGAAGGGCACGCACATCTTCAAAATTTTGGTTTTTAAGAAGGGCTATTCAGTTTTGGTGTGGCAAAAATAGTAAGTAAGATGGCCTACTGCTAGGTATGCATGTTTCATGAAACTTAGGGTTATAACACTCATCCATTGATTACAGTAGACATGTGGTGCAATATCCCAAGGTTCAGATACTTGTTACTCTGAATAATTTGAGTTGTAGGCTGCTTGAGTCAAGAACCCCTGAAGGTCGGAGTTAATCTCCACCATTGATCAAGAGGTGATACATGGATGAAGGAGAGGACCTCTGGTATTTAGGCACTCTGGGAGATTTGTGGAGAGATTCTTGGGAAATCCTTAAATCTCTAAGATGCGAAGAAAATCATATCCGGTGATAGGGAAGGGATACGTGGAAACAGATCCTCTAGTCCAGAGACTTGGCACTCTGGAAGAGTTGAGAGTGTGGATAGTCCAGAACTCGCAAAGCTCGAAGTCTGAGAGATCCTATTGACCATTGATCTCAAAACTCAATCAATTTTAAACCACACGATCTCATATATAGTAATTATAACACACAAAAGCACCAGCAAGGATTTGGCCCGTGATTTTCAGTCATGGTCATTTAGGAAAGTGGTTTGAAGGAGGCGCCTGTGCAGAATTGATTTCTGTATATGCCCAAGGATAAAATGGAAGTGTTTTTTATATATATTCTTCATGATTTGAAAGGATCTGTAGTATTATTGACAAATTTTGGTTATCATATGCTTAATTATGACAAAATGGTCACATGCACATTTTGCAGAATTAATGGATTTAAGCATATCAACTCAGAATGCATATTGAAGAAATGGAAGAAGTTGAGGGAGCCTCCAGCCATGATAAAGAGGCTGAAGGCCAGAATACCAGAATTGGCAATGCAGAGACAAAATCCAATGGACGCAAGGGTCGTGGGGAGAAAGAAACATTGCTAGAAACTGTGAAGATACTGAAAATATAAGTGAAGAGCTACAAGGCATACAATGAGAGGGTGATGAGAGAGAAAGGTAAGATAAATTATCGAGTGTTGTAGAGATTAAATAAGTTGCAATGTCAAGCCAATAATGGCTCAAAGAAAGAGGAAGAAGGCATGTGTCATGAAAGAAGAGATGATTGTGGAAGATTTGGTTATTCCAGAAGTGCTAGCATAGCTCATAGACACCACTCACCTCCTTAATCGACAAGAATGTTTTATGCATCTGAATATTCCTTAAGCAGTCTAGAGGAGTCTCCTGTTAGGCACCAAAAAAATAGACATGAGGTAGATAGTTTTCAAGGAAATTTGAGGAAGCTCAAGACACCATCCTTTGATGGTGAAAGAGAAAGAGAAGATGATGTTGAAGCATGGTTACTTAGACTCAGGAGATATTTCCAATTGTATAACTATTCATCAAATCTAGAAGCCAAAATTTCCACCTATCATTTACATGGGAAAGTTTCAATGTGGTGGGATAAACTGAAGCAAGTTGAACACATTAATGAGAATAGGATCACTTGGAAGAAATTCAAGAAGAATTTCCAGAAGGAGTACCTCTCAGAGCATTTCTATGACAAGAAAATGCAAGAGTTCTTTGAACTTAGACTGGGAAGCATGACCCTGGAATAATATGAGAAGAAGTTCTTCAGGTTGTTAAAGTATGTTGTGTTTATAAATGATGAAAAGGTAAAAATACTGAGGTTTTTGAGTGGGTTGTCATCCTTTTATAAAGAAAATATTTGGTATGATGATCCAAAGACCTTGACTAAGGCCATCAGGAAGTCTAAATACCTATATGAGCAAGGCTAGGGAAAAGAGTCCCTGCAAAAATATTGGAAGGATAAGAATAAGGAGAAGTTTGATCAGAGGAGGAAGGGATTCAAACCTCCTTTCAATAGAAATGAGGATAAAAAAAATCAGCAAGACTAGTATGCTAAGGATGATTCCAAGAAAGAAGACTCCTTGGGAAAAAGGGGAAGACCACCAATCCAATGTTGGGGATGCAAAGAAGATCACTTGTATAAGTATTTCCCAAACATAAAGGACAGAGTGAAGACTGTGCACAACATCCAAGAGGCTACAACAGTCAAATACATGGGAAGGATTTATGCAGCCTTAGATGATCGACAAGAAGAATACCAATCCAACATGATCGAGGTAGAAGGTAAGGTCATAAATTAGTTTGTTTCTACTTTAATTGATTAAGGATAATTTCATTGTTACATTGATCCTAAAATAGTGGATAGTTTACATTTGGAGAAAAGTAATCTTGGAAAATCAAGTTTGGTTCAACTAGCCACTGAAACCAAAAGGAGAATCCATGAGGTGGTTGGAAATTTTTCCATAAGCCTTAATGGTGTGAATACTAGTGTTGATCTAATTATCATACCATTGGGGTATTATGATATTCTAATTGGAATGGATTGGTTGGAAAAGCATCATGTTGTCCTAGTCTTTCATAGAAAGACATTTACATGTCTTGATGGAGATGGAAAACAAAGCATTGTGAAAGGAGTTCCAAGACCCATCTCTATAAGGGATATTTCAGACTTACAACTGAAGAGATGTTTCAGAAAAGGGTGTCAATTGTATGCATCCCATGTGGAGGAGACAAAATATACAAAGGGTCCAAGCCTTGACTATTTCTCTATACTACAAGAATTCGAGGATGTATTCCAAGAAATACCAAGGTTTCCACCAAAAAGGGAGATGGATTTCTCTATTGATATAGTGCCAAAAGCTGCCCTGGTTTCAAAACAAACTTACAAAATGAGCACACTAGATTTAAAATAATTACAAATGCAGTTAGAGGAATTTTTGAAGAAAGGGTACATACGTCCAAGTGTTTCCCCTTAGGGAGCACCAGTACTCTTTGTCAAAAAGAAATATGGAACCTTGAGGTTGTGTATTGACTTTCGATAGTTGAATAAGTATAATATAAAGAACAAGTATCATTTACCCATAATTTATGACCTCTTTGATCAGATAAGAGGAGAAAAGATATTTTCAAGGATAGACTTGATATTAGGGTACCATCAGGTAAGAATCAAGGAAGAAAACATCCATAAGACAACATTTATAACCAGGTATGGGAATTATGAATTTGTAGTGGTACCATTTGGATTTTCTAATGCACCAACTGTATTTATGTTCTTAATGATTGAGGTGGATATCGATGGCCACCCACCTTTTCCAACTACCTCAAAACAGTTTTCTGGCAATTTTGGCAATTTACTATTTTTAGTAGTTTTTAACTTCACGGGCCATTTTGAGGGACTAAATAAATTTTTTTCAGGATCGAGATTCTCAATGATAGTTGAAGTCTCTGATTGAACCCCCAAAATGAATCTCCTCGATGATACCTTTCCAACAAAATATTGTTTTCCCCAAACAGAGATCGTATGCCAAAGTTATGCCCCCTGGAAGTTGATACACCAAACTACCCAAAACGAGGTCCACAAAACTGTTGGCTTTTCATCTTCTGGGGTTAGGGTTTTGGATTTTATTTATGAATAAAATTCCTTTGGAGCCTCATTGTAAAATCATATTCTCACAGATGCAAGTATCTGTCACATCTCTTCTCAGAGATAGGCTTCCACCATTCTAGCGAGTCTTTCACTCTGTGTTTTAAGTCTTTGTACATTTTCCAATCATTAATAGAAAATTTTGTATTACTGTATATTTGTGTTTATGGTTGCATATCTGATAAATTTCTTTTATAATATTTTATATCTGATATATCTCTGTACATTTCTTTATTATATCTCCACTCTCATTTCGTGTTGAAAATAATCTGGAACAGTGGTATCAGAGCAGGCTACTCTTGATCATTTTTTTTTTCAGTGCATGTCCCCGACGAGGTCTGAGTATAGCAAGTTGGGTCTCGAGTTGGTCTCTCTTGAAGATAATCGTTCCCACATGCAAAATAAACCCTCCATGGAGGAAGAAAAGAAAAACAACGGAGCAGACAATTCTATTAATATGTTGCTTGAGAAAGCTCTCACACGATAGAGGGACGAAACGATGGAGAATTTTTCCCACATCCTTCAACGCCTGCTGATAAAAACAAGAGTGTATTCATAAAGTGGCCACTTTGGAGGCACCTCTCCTTTCAAGGTACAAGTTAATTTTGATATTCCTATATTTGAAGGACAGATAGATGCATATGCCTTAGAAAAATGGTTAAATCTACTAAAAGGTTATTTCTTTGTTTATAATTTCTCCGACACGGAAAATATCACCTTCACACTCCTTGAGGATATCCCCCATGTCAAAAATTGGTGGGAAAATTACTGGGAGAAAACTTCCACAGAGGATTCTGGAATATATGGGGTTGAGCCCACTTGGGAGTTTTTTGTGGACGTGGTAAAGAAACAATATTACCCTGTTGGTAACTATGAGGACCATTATATGAGATGGACCACACTGTGGCAAGAGAGGGGCCAAGAAGTTGTGGATTTCACCAATACCTTCCATACCTTTCACACCATGCTAGGTATCAAATACTCTGAACGACATTTGGTTATGAAATACCGTGGGGTTCTACACAGATACATCCAAACTAAAATGGATTTTTTGGACATCTCATCACTCGATGTTGCTTATCGATATGTTGTTAAAATCAGGCAGAAATTCAAGCACCAGAAAAAACGGGAGTTAGGGTCTAAAAATACGCAACAACCAAAGTATGATAAAGACATCCCTAAAAAATGGTCTCCCGAAAACTGGTCCAAGCCGCAAGAAAATAAGGGTCATAGGAAGATGAAGAAGGACGCCAGAAAATGGTGCAATTTCCACAAAATCCCCTAGCACAACACCGATGAATGTTTCTCAAAATAGTCACTGGTGGCCAAAATCAAAGATAAGGAGAGAAACCCTAATTCAGAATCTTATTCAGAAAATAATGACAGAAGACAGATCATTGATGCAGACCCCACTGCTATTGTTGTGACCGCAACAATTCAACCAGAAGAACCAACAGATCCTAAAGAGGGGGAGCACCTTTTCATTCACAGATGTGGGTGAAGGGGACCCCACTACATTTTATTGTTGATAGTGGAACTGAGAAGAACCTCATCTCAATAGAGGTCATCAAAAAGTTGGGATTGTTGATAAAAACACACCCACAACCATACAACATCGAGTGGCTTTTCCAAGGACGAGATCTCGGTGTCAACCAGTAGTGTCGATTGTCATATGGAATCCATCCCTTCAAGGATGAGGTATTATATGATGTTTCCCCACTGGATGTCTGTGATTCTCTCTTGGGACAGCCATATATGTGGAAGCACCATGATATCTATGAGTCTCGACCTCATAGTGTCATTGTTACTCTATGGGGTCATCTCTATAGGATACCATAGGTGGTTCTAACTACTGTCACACCTAAACAATGCCGCAAGGTAGTATCTCATACTACAAAATTTAGCTTCTTCACAATCTATTCAAAATGTGAACAGAAGGATACTACCACCACTACAGCCTTGGCTTGAGCACCTCATATCCAACAAAATCAGGTCGAAAAGACTGCAACAAAGAGAAAATATTCCTTCTACACATAGACATCTCATATAGCTAGACTGGTTAAAAATGTCCAACCCTTCCATTTTATAACCCTAAATTGCACCATACATACTTACCTGGCATCAAGCCATCTCATTTGACTTATTTTCCAAGCCACCACTAAACAACTTCTTAGAAAAACACTCTTTTTGAAGGCATATGTGCCCTGCTCCACTACTGCACGCGTGTTTATGCTGGCTGACCCACTACAACCCGTGTATACCTAAAAATAATGAAAAAATGAAAAGTTGCAGATGGAACACACTGTAAGTTTTAAACCTGCGAAGTAAAGAAATGCATATAGATTCTTAAGCAATATAGAAATTAATCAATGGCTCATACACAGAGTACACAGAGATTTTATACCGGAAACCCTCAACTGGGAAAACCTTTCTTATTTTCATTATATCGAATTTCACCATTCACCATACAATATATACAATTTTTTTAATTATTCCGTAGATACCAAAACCCTAATCCCTTAATCTAGGATTAATTTACAAATCTGCTAAAAATAACAAAATCCGGGATCGTCAGACGCAGTTGTCATATCTGGCGTGCCCACCCACACACACATGCAAAGAATATAACACATACCCAACACACACAGTTTTAGGTAATTTAACTAAGCTGACTGACCATCCATAGTTGGTCACTCGACCAAATACCCAGCCCTTTCTAGCCTATAAAAGAAGGGGTAGGGGTCCCATTTGGAAGGAGAAAAATCATAGCAAAGAAACTATACCTGATTGAGTATTCCCCTTGCCCCAACCTTTTGCAACTATTGTGTGAAGAGAAGCATATATAGAATCAGTTGGAGCACAATTGAAGAGGCGACTAGGACCATATTCGAGGAGCGGTGGCCGATCTCACCATTGTAAGGTTACTTTTGTGAGATTAATAAAAGAAGTACTTTTCCTGTCCTGCCATATGAGATTGTCAATATTTAAATTTGATTATATTTTGATAGAATCTATAACCCAATAGTTTATAGGTTATATGCGTGTGGAGTTATTTGTTTGTCTTTTATGAATGCAGGTCAGCATTGGGAGGATATTTGAATTCAAGGAGCGACCAAGCTCTAAAGGGATTGACATCAAACACATAAACTAAGGTACAATAGCCAGATCTCCTTAGCCTTGTATTTGCATATGAATAATGGGAGTTATGATTGGGATGTTGGTAAAAAGTAGGAGACTTTAGGTCATTTCTGCATGCATGATAAAACCCTTAATTCTAGTCTGTAGGAGGGATTTCCCACCCACAATAGAATTGGGGACCGTACTGGGGAATCTCTAAGGTTTTCTGGGGATACTTTTTGGGTATTTTAGAATTGGTTTATCACCTTTTTTCTAAGTTTTTTGCAAAAGTCTGAGCTTGTAGGGATTCTGGTTTTCCATACCAGTACTCCCTGCATGATTGCTTTGTTGTTTAATTTTCATCCAATAAATTTACAGAGGTATACGCATCTTGCAAAATCCCTGCCCGCGTATACACGCACCCTACCTTTCGACAACCCACGTATATCCATTGGGCTGTTGAAGTGTCAGTTGCATGCTTAAGTCCAAAATTTTGTTTTTAGAGGCAGTCATCCTCTTTCCCTGTCAGGAGTGATCCTTCTCAGGGGTTTCCTGGATTTTGTCATAGTCTCTGTGTTGCAGTCTATAGCATAGGAATAGCCTCATATTAGCTTTGTTTGATCAAACGTTTCCTTGCATTTTATTCACCAAAGTTATTTTTCTTTGTCTCTGAGGGACTCTGGTTTTCAGTACCAGTGCTCCCTGCCTGGGCTAGATTGTGTTTTTCATTTTTTTTTGAGAATTTACAGAGCTATACGTGCCCTGCAGTAGTTCTTCACGCGTTCATATGCGCTCTGCCTTTGGAAAACACACATATATACACTAGCTTCTATGGTGACAGTCGTGTATCTGTGTTGGGGAGATATTTTGTCAGAGAGAGGCAGTCATACTCTTACTTGTCAGAAGCCATTCTTTTTAGGGGTCTTTTTGGTCTCTACCTTGGTCTCTGTGATCATAGTTGGTAGCCTAGGTTTGACCATAGCATATTTTTCTTTTCATCAAACAAATTTCTTGATTTTTCTGTAGTAGAGTCTTAGACAAATCTGTGAGTTTTTTTTTGAGATCAAAATTTTTTGAGTTTTTGGTCAAGTGACTCCCTACGATCCACAATAGGTCCAGAAGTGATTTTTGGTTTCTGTTTTGTCTTCACATTATCATTTTGCTTGCTTTAGAAGAAAGAAAAGGAATCCATTTTTTCAATTCTAGTATTTTGAAGCATGTTGAAAATTTTTACTTCTTGGTTTGGTTAAGGAGTTGGTTGTTTGCATTAATCAATAGGAAAAATATTGTTTTCATAAGTTCTTGGTTGATTGACTTAGGAAAAATAAGTATCTCATAGTCGAGCAAAATCTTGTTTGATTTTTCAATTAAAAGATCTTAGAAAGAAAAAGTTTGAAAAGTTGGTTTAAAAAAAAAAAAAAGGAAAAATCTAAATTTGTCAAGAAGAAGTTATTTTGTTTTCATCTTGTTGTTTATCTTCTCTTTCATATCTCAAAACATCACTAGTTTCACTTTCATAACCTTTGACTTAAGAAAATCCCATAAAAAATAACGATTAATTAAAAATCAACTAGACTTTATGTTTTGTAGGGTACATCAACTAGTCTAGGCTAGAGCCTTGATTTAGGATTGGAGAGGAAACTCTTCAAGGTTGAGAAAAAAACATAAGAGTTTGTTATAGGGAGAGTCAAAAGTCCAGTATCATAAAATTTATCTGGGAACCCCCTCTAACACAAGGGATAAACACGAGGTTGCATAAGGAAAGGTAGCGGAGATAACCCCTCCAAAGCTGGACCAAACGTAGTGGGGAACGCATATAGAGGGCTTGTCTTGGGATTCCATTGATTTCATTTGCCTCGTAGATTCATGGGTCTCGAATCCATTCGAGGTCCTCATTCATCTTCCGTAACACTTTCTTTTGATAACCTTGATAGGTTTCAGGCTTGATACCCTGCTCATTGCAATCCACCCGACTGTCAATTGTACCCGCCTGGTGACTGTTTGAGTGCTAGAAACCTAGTTTCCTATCTTTCTAGTGACTTACATAGGTGACTATGAGGGTATACTGCGATACCTAAGACAGACATCGGGCCACACTTTGCAGAATATACCCGGAGGGTGATTTCGTATTCGATTTGCATTTGCACCGGTAAGTTTCTCTAGTGTTGGTTGTTGTAATTGTTCTTCCAACTAGTTAGTGACTGCTTGTTTTATCTCATAGGTACTTTTTAGTGCATGCTGGTTTTCAAATGATTATAGATTTCCCTAATGTGTCTTTGATCTTATCACACAGTGGAGGATTAGGAGTTCTTTCAGTCACGAAGGCTTTTGGGCCTGCCACCGCTAAGGAGAAAATTAGACTAGCAAGGATATTTTGAGACAACCGGGTAACAGGAAACTGTGCCCAACCCATCTTCGAGAGAAGAACTTTTGTTTCTAGAGGAGCCAATCATTTATAACCTTGGAGAAAAGGATCTTTTTCCTTACAACCCTCCCATCACTGATCTATCGATGATCATCGTCGTACAGGTTCTACCTTATGAGTGTCCGGTAGTGTCACCAACAACAATGGAAGCACACGCTGCCATTTCTTCAGGGAACACTGATATTTCCTTCATGACTGACACTACCGGAGGTGTTACACCTCCTAAAAAACCATCATCAATTCAATCCACCATGATCTCAACTGCTTCTACCTTGGGCATCGGTCTGATTACGTGTATGGTGGCGATCACTGCTTTGTTTCCTCAAAACACGACAGGCTCTCCTTTCTCATACAGGATGCCTGGCTTCGGTATGATTACTGTACTTTCCTCATCCAGTATACATACTTTGGGTCTAGGGGAAGGGAGTTCCAACATTCCTCTGCAAGGATCTATTGGGGGTACTTCCACTCCCTTTATCACTTTCCCTTATGACGGGGGTCATATACCCCCTTCATGCTCCTCGCTCAGTGGTGTTCCTCAACACTTTGTTGGGCCTAACATAAACTTGTTTGGAGAAGGTAGTCAAGCACTCCCTCCTTATAATATGTTGGTTGGTTTGAAACCTTTCTCTTTATTCAATGCATTTGGTAACAACGCTTTCTTGTCAGCTTCCATTTCGGCAGGGGGCAACCCTAGTTATGGACAACCACATCCTGTACATGGTATTATTCCTGCATAGGGGGCACACTTAGGAATTCCTTCTTCACAAGGATCTTGGAATCCATGGCAGGGACCAGTCCCCTTGCAAGGGATGTCGATTGGGGGAAACCCTTTCCATACCTAGTGGAACCCTAGGCAAGGCCCAATGCCTATGCCCGTCGGATCGACAGGGGGCAACACCTCCCAAAATCCTTGGAATGCAATGCAAGCTCAACCATTTACATATTATTATGGGAACCAACAGATGATGTCTCAACAAGCACCCAATCTGTATGTTAGTCACGTTCATGGTTATTATCAGATCCCTGAACAACAACCTAACTTTTCCTGGCAACCTGGTGCCAGTCAAACCCCATCCTCCTTTTTCCCCGGCTACAATCCACAACCCAAACTACCGTTTCTGGCAACCCTACACTTGCCAGATTTGAAAAGGCTCCTAAATGATCCCATCTGTCATGATCCGAGTTGGACTCCCATGCCGACCAAGTTGCCTTTGGATATTCCAAAGTTTGAGGCCAGGCCTAATGAAGATCCTAGTGATCACGTGACTACTTTCCACATATGGTGCTCTTCCAACTCGTTAAGAGATGACTTCGTTCAGTTGCAATTGTTTCAATGCACTCTCATAGGGAGTGTTGCAAAATGGTACATTGAGCTCGACCACTCACGATACTCTTCCTTCGACGAATTGGCAATGGCTTTCCTAAACCATTTCCAATTACATGTGAGATACGATGTCGACACATAATTACTGGCCAATTTCAAGTAGACAAAAGCGGACCATATCTCGGATCATATCCAAGAATGGAGATGCCAGAAGAATTTGATCAAAGTGATAGTCCCACCATCATTCCTGCTAGAGTGGTTCCTTAAGTCTTTGGTACCTAAGTTATCTAAATACGTTGCAACATCCGGAGTGTTTTCCAAGGAAGACGTGATAATGAGAGCGCAACAACTAGAGATAATTTACTCTCAATCTGGTTTACTCTACGAGATTTTTCCAGATGCACCGAGGTCAATCCTTGACAAAACTAGACAAAGGTCTGGACCACATGTCAATGGAATTATTGGTTCAGCACAAACCAAGCTCACTGATCCATTGACAAATCAATTGCAACAATTGTCGATACAACAGACAATGGGCAGCCAAACCACTAGTTCGGTTTCTCCCCCTACCCAAAATTCGGATGCACACAGTGTGCAAATGACCAACCCAAAGGCCACCCAATAGCCTGATGGAAAGAAGAAACAATGGAAAAAGGGTAAGGGGGATAAGAAACCCACTGATAATGATGGCAGGGGTGACACTGAAAAGAAGAAGTCAAAGTATCCTTGTAATATTTGCAAGGAAGACCACCCGACCCATTAGTGCCCTCAGCTTGTGGAGGCCCAGAAGTTATTGGCACAACAACAACCTACCATGTTAATGAACCCATTCCCGCATGGGAAAAATCTAACTCAAGCCTCCTCGAGCATGGAAGGGGGCATTCAAGGACCCCCTTCATCTTCAAGTAATCCTTCGTCCATAAACTTCTATATGATGAAAGGTGATGCTTATATAATGACTAAAGCACATGATTACGAAAAGCCAGGCACCTCTAAGAAAGGTAAAGAAGTCGAAAACCCACCTCTTCCCCTTCATATTGAGAAGACATTGGGTGAAACAATGACACACATCCACGAAGGTGCATTCAAAAAATATTCTTACAACCCAAATGCAAGGGCTGCCCAGAACTACTCCGTGGTGGAGGATTTATCACAAACCCCTTGTGCGATGTCTGCTTTGGAAGTCCTCTAGAGTTGGCCTTCCTAGAGAAAGGACTTGTTAGCTTCCCTAGGCTCTGTTGAGACTTGTAATCCAGGAACGATCATGCTTGATACCTCCAACTTAAAACCTCGTCTTCCGTACCACGTCACTTTTCAGATAGTAGTGGCTTATACCATGAAAACATTTACTCAGAATATTTTCCGTATAGTGGTGGATGAGGGTGCATCAACATGCATGATGTCTTTGGTGTCTTGGAATTCCATCAGCCAACCCGTTTTGTCTCCGTCACCTACTCTCCTTACATCTTTTGACGATCATTCTTTCCGACCACATGCGATCATCCCCTCTTTCCCCGTGCAGTTGGGGGGAAAAATCGTGTGTGTCAAAGTTGAAGGGGTCGATGCATCCCTCGAGTACAATATTTTTTTAGGCAGGAGTTGGACCTACGCTATGCAAGTAGTGGTCGCGACAGTGTTCTAGGTCTTGTTGTTTCCTCATGAGGGCCGAAATGTGACCATTGATCAGTTATCCTTCTCCCATCCTGACCCTTCATCAGGAGTATCCACAGTCCCGATAATTGATAACCCCCAGCCTGGCGTCGTCAATGTAGGGGTTGGTCTGTACCAATCATTAATGGGTACTTTTGATTAAACACCTCCAACCAACAATGTCCATTATCTGATGGCTGTCCACGACCATCCTCAGGATGAAAATTTTCAAATCTCTTCATTTCATATGACGTACTTTCACGATCCATGGACCCTTCCTTCCCCATCCACTACAATGGAAGGAACATAGCACCATGGAATGGCCATTCCTTTGTCCAAGGAAGAATTTGCATACTCGATCATTCAATGAGCTTCTGTCGACCCCGATCTGACTCCAACACAAGAGTTAGATCCAATGCTCGAGCCTATTTGGGCTCAAGGTTCCCTTGCTGATACAGATTCTTTAGACTTAGTATTGCCTTCAAATGAAGCGATTATTGAGGTAATGACTAGTCTAGATAGACCCTAGGATGATCTTCATCATAGATCTTACTTCCTCCCAAAGTTAAGACGAATTGAAGCAGGAGAATTCACTCTGACCTTGAATGGAGATAAAGATTGTCCTATCAATCCTTTGGCAACACATGTGGTTTACGCTGAAGGAAATATGGAAACAATAGTTGAGACGATACCTATTGACATATCCAGAACCCCTGGCATCATGGAGACTATCTTCATTGGAGCGGACTTCTCCCTCGAGGAGATTCAAATCTACACATATTTATTTAAATAATTTTCCGACGTCTTTGCCTGGTCTTACGAGGAAATCCCAGGCATAGACCCGAGAATTGTCAAACATGAAATCATGACTTATCCTGATGTCAAGCTAGTCTGGAAGAAGCTTCGTCCAGTCAATCCTAGGAAAGTAGAAACTATCAAGGCTGAAGTAGAGAAACTACTTAAAGTCGGTTTCATCTACCCCATCCAATTGACTCAATGGGTGTTGAATCCCGTGCTAGTCAATAAAAAATAGGGTACGATTTGTGTATGCACAGACTTCCATGACCTAAAAAAAGCCTACCCAAAAGATAATTTCCCCGTGCCATTTATTGACCAGATAGTTGATGAATGTGCAGGTTGCGAAGCCTTTTCGTTCATGGAAGGTTTTTCAGGATACAATCATATACAAATCAAACCCAAAGACCAACACAAAACTACTTTCATCTTTCCATGGGGTACATTTTCTTATCGTAATATGCCTTTTGGTCTAAAAAATGTTGGAGCTACGTTTCAGCGGGCCATGTCTTTTTCTTTAAACGACCTCAAACACACAGTCAAGGCTTACCTCGATGATTTAGCGTCACGATCTCTCAAGATAGCTGATCATCCGGAACACCTCTGACTTATCCTTGAACAGGGTCACTACTACCGAATCTGCTTGAATCCAAACAAGTGTATTTTTTTCATCACATCAGGTCGTCTGTTAGGTTTCATCATTTTGACAATAGGGATCATGGTTGATCCTCTCAAGGATGAGGCAATAGTTCAATTTCCTCTCCCGTGCACCATACCTCAGCTTCAGAGTTTGTAGGGAAAAACGAATTTTCTACGACGTTTCATCGCAAACTATGCTGATTTCACAAAGTGTTTTATGCATTTATTGAAGAAGGACGTTCCTTTTCATTGGGATGAAACCGCTCAACGCTCTTTCGCAACATTGAAAATTTTCCTCATATCAACCCCTCTACTTCGACCACCCAATTATAATAAAGATTTCCTATTATAATTGGTCGCTGCAGATTCGACCATCGGTATGGTCTTAGTCCAGGAGGATGATTTACTCTCAAAATATGTGATTTATTACCTAATCCGAGGCCTAGTTGGACCGGAACTCAATTATTCCCATATCGAAAAACTTGCATTGGTAGCAGTTCATGCTATCACAAGTTTCCATCATTATATTTTGTTTCGCAATAACACTGTCATTGTTGTCATGAATCCATTTCAATGTGTATTGACATGATGATTCATTGGTGGAAAAATCAATAGATGGATAGTTATCCTCCAGAAATTAAACTTGAATTCATTTCAGTGAAATCCAAAAAGTTGATGGTCTTCGCAGAACTCATATCGAAACTTCCGGTCGAATCAGGTGATGTTATACCCGACGAGTTGCCTATCAAAGGAGACATGTTTTTAATCGCATCTTCTGACCCCTGGTATGGAGATGTGCTTGTCTACCTCTAGACTTTGAAGTGTCCCACCTCGGCTTCTCATGATGAGCATAACCATATACACCATCAGGCTAAGAATTATCTCATACTCGAGGACACATTGTATCGTCGAGGTGTCAACTACATCCTTCGTTGATGTCTCACTCATGAAGAAGAGGAAATTGTTCTTAACGATTGCCACACTAGATCATGTGGTGGTCATTTGTCTGGGTTGGAAACAACCCAAAAGATTCTATGAGTTGGTTACTTTTGGTCGACATTAATCAAAGATTGTGTTGAATCGGTCAAGAAGTGCCACCCATGTCAAATCTTCACTCGGAAGATGAGGGCACGCCCTGCTACCAGATTTCCCATTATTACCATTGGTCCCTTCACTAAATGGGGGATTGATTACACTACATTCAACCCCCCTTCAGTAAGGGGGCACCACTATATCATCATAGCAGTAGACTACTTCACCAAGTGGGTCGAAGCTATGCCAACGTTCAAAGATGACGGGGAGAAAACCGATCTCTTTTTGTTCAACCAGATAATCGCAAGGTTCGACGTCCCGAGAGATATTTTCACTGACCATGGCAGTTGCTTTCAGAACAAAATGATGACCGAGTTAACATCAAATCTTGGCTTGAGGCAAGAACATTCATCACCTTATTACCCCCATGCGAATGGTCAGGTGGAAGCTGTAAATAAATCTCTTAAAACCATTCTACAGTGAACGATCAATTCGGCCAAGTCAAATTGGCATTTGATGTTGTATTCAACATTATGGTCTTACCAAACATCTGTTAAGACTACAACTAGTTTCTCACCTTTTAAAATCGTTTATGGGCTGGAAGCAGTCTTGCCTATAGAATGCTAGATCCCATCGTTAAAGTTGGTTGTACAGTTATTTCCATATACTTCACCACTTGAAGAACGTTTACTATACCTCGAACAACTCAATGAACAATGTTGTGATGTGGCCTTGTCTAACGAGGCTCACAAACAAAAATTCAAGTGTTAGTATGATTGGTTCATTCGTCCTCAGATTTTCTCTGAAGGTGACCTTGTCCTAGTCTATGACCAAGATAAGGACCCCCTGGGGTAAGGCAAGTTCAAACCCATGTGGTTCGGACCTTTCATCATGAAAGAAGTACTATAGAAGGGAACTTATTGTCTGGTGGACTTTGAGGGAAATGTTTTGGTTGAACCTAGAAATGGGCTCTACCTCAAGAATTATTACTCATAGGTGGGTTGCCTTGGGTGACTTTTTGTAACATATGTATAGTATTTGTACTATTACTTTTTGGGTTTTTGGTTTTATGGACGTGTCATTTTTTATGTCATATTTTTCACTGTGGAAGATGTAAAGTGAATCAGAGGTGTTCGTTGGATTCGTGGATGATGCTAGTCAGCACACTCAGAGGCTTGCCTCCACATCTTGGGTGATTTTCACACCTCAGGGCCAGTTGTTATCTTTAGGAGGTATATTTTTAGGCAACACCACAAAAAATGTCTCCGAATACAGCTTAGTTATTGAGTTACTTCGTGAAACTTTTTCACTTGGTATCTCTCACCTCCGGGTCTATTTAGATGCTTATCTAGTTCTGTCCCAGTTAAGTGGAGTATACCATGTTCATGATCCTACTCTACACTAACGTTTCCTTAGGGTACGTCTCTTAGAATGAAGCTTTGATTATATTACATATTTTCATGTTCCTAGGAGATTAAATCAAGTTACAGATACTCTATCTAATCAAATATTAGATTGGCATCTTGCACACATGTAAGAAAGACACACACATGCACATGTAAATACATTTGTAAAGTAGATGTAATCCATAAGACATAAAAAGACATAAAAAGACATAAAAAGACATAAAAATCCATATATAATATCAAAAATATAAGAGTACATGGGTGGGCGCAAGTGCCTCAAAAATATGTCCAGTAGAAAGTCACAGGGCTTATGCCCTCAAAAATATACAAATAGTGCCCTCGGCACGTAAGCTGTCCATCCTAACTAAGGATTGGGCCTGTTGGCCCTGTTATAATTATCAACGGTGTTTTCCAAACGCCAAAAAATCCAGACCCATGTCTGTGGTGCCCCCACTACATGAGGTTGCATGGATGGTGGCAGGTCCTCGATCTCTTCCATGGGGACTGTACAAGTAAGCAAGGTAAAGTTTCGCTCTACCCGTCTCAAAAATCTCTCAGCCTCACCGGCTAGAGGTCCTCCTAATGCTATTGGTCTGCTAGTTGCAGCTGGTCCTGACTCTAGTCATGGACATCACCTGTTCCTCGCGAATAATGCTAGATGCACTGGCCCCACATCTGCACATAACATACACATATTTGTCAGACACTCTGGTATACCAAAAAATGAAATATATAAAAACAACATAAAAACAACATAAGTTTGAAAAAAGAAAGAAAAAACAAAGCTTACCTGGCTCTCCTCGTACCACTCTGGGAGGTACGCCCATGTCTGGGTCCCTGGAAAATTCAATTCCGGCATAGGGATAGTCCTCTATTGTCAGAATCTGTCGAGACCAACAATCAAAAAACTTGTCATCGAAGGCCTCAATAGTCCTCCCTCCCCCCTATCGCGACAACAACATCACCCATTTGTTTACTGCAGGAGAAGAGGCTATATGCCCTCGTACTGATCCGGATTTATGTAGGAACACAATGAAATATAGAAATACACATAAACGCAGAGATGCAACGGAAATAAGACTTCATTTCATTAATAACAAATGACTGAAATATGTTTACAGA
>JZKD02S1910780.1:61481-74007 GCA_000966675.3 Picea glauca
CATGTTTTATTTCTATGTATATGCATTTGAATGCATGTTATTGATGATTTACTAAACAATATTGATGTTATAGACTATTATAATTTTACAATACCAATTTCCTAGCAATGGTATTGCTATAGATTGTGTTAGTATTGTTATTATATATTTGTAATCTTATCATGGAACAACACCGTAAATTATTGATCTCTTTGCTAATATATATATACTTATACTTATACTTGGAGAATAGAAAAAGAGAATATTCTTTGATGGAATTGAATAGATGGTCTACAAAACCCTAAGGCTTTGGTGAGGGTTTCAAGAGGCTAGGCCTTAGGGTCTAACTTATGACGGGGTAACATGTGGTATTCTCTTATCCTTTATGTAACTATATATGGATGATCCACTATAGTTAGTGGACTACTCCAATTATTTGTTGAGTGACGATGGAATATTTTCAAACCCACATGTTAACTGAAATCTTGAATCGTACTACGACTACGTCATCTCGCACAAAGGATGTATGGATTCCAATATTTTGCTACGAAATTATTTTTTGGATCTAGACATATCTAGATATCAATTATATCCCCCAAATGGTTTTCATCAAAACTTGAGTTATCATCCATACAAATATCAAGACGAGGTTTCTCCTATGGTTTTGTGTAAGGATGCGATCCAACTTCCCCTTCTCATTTGGTACCCAAATTTTCTACAACCCCTAGAGAAAAATACCTTGGTTCTTTGGATGTGATTGGAATTGGGGACTCATGATTTATTGGAAGTAAACTCATTTTGGAGGATCAAGACTTGACAAGGAAAATTCTAGGCAAAAAGAAAGGAAGATTGCTTGGTCTCGTGGGGGTGATGTCTCTTTGGTTGTTGGGAGAGATCTAAAAATAAGTCAAACAAATAAACTAGAGGAAAACATTTGGTGGACAAGTTTTGCGCGCTTTTTGAATTTGTGGATGGAAGAATAGTGGGGTAGAGTTCTGTGTTACATTCCAATTTTTTATTTATTATCCAGGGGATGGATATTGTTTATATTCCACTACAAGGAATATATGAAAAAACTATTATATGCATGATCGTTCTAGGACCGACATATTCTTTGCATGAAGCCATGGAACCCCCTTTTTGACGCTCATGAGGAAGTGATGAGAAATATTTATATCTAGATAAAACTACCCAACATCCCATTAGAATTTTGGTTGGATTTAAGGCTAAAGGTTATTGGGGATTCATTGGAGACTTTTATTGCCTTTGATTCAAATTTCAAAGCTATTAATAGTCGATAAGTGGCACATATTTTGGTCCAAGTACACCTGAGTTAGGACCTCTTCAAATCTATGAAGCTCACTTTTCATGGGAGATCCAACACACATGTGTTGGATTATTGGAGTGTTCCTTTTTTACTGTATGAGGTTCCACAAAGTGGGTCATGTTTTGGTTTATTGTGATCTTAAACTTATCAAAACGTTTCAAGGTTTTTCTCAAGGTTATGGTAAATATTCCTCCCCAATGGTTTTGTGTAGTGAGAGGAAGGTCAATAAGGATCTACCACCTTCTCCTCCAAGTGGTGGTATGGAAATGATGCCCGATTATAGTTATGTTCAACAAGATAAGGTGGATCTTGCAATTGGGGACATGGTTGTACCTCTAATAGGGGTTGATCTTAGGTCTAGGAAACACTTCTTTCTAAAGGAAATTATTGGGGAGGACCTCAACCTGTCTACATCTCAATGGAGAAATATTGAGGCCATATGGATGGAAAATAAATCTAAATGGAATGATTCAAGTAAATATTTCATGTCTCCTTCACATGGTATGGTTTCTTCTATATATCCTTTGGGTATATAGTCTCTTAGTGAAGAAGTTGGTTCAGATACTGGTTTGTCATTGGGGGTGGGTTCTAATCATGTTTCTTTGGATGGTCGGCCTTCATTTTATATTTTTGTTGACCTATAAAATGAATATGATATTGTATTACCCTAGGTTGATCCTTGGTTGTAATTGTACAAATAGTTTATGGGTTGGTCAGCAAGGATATTATAGGCGAAAGTGACTGTGTGATTATTAGGCCGAAGAACATAGATGTTAAAGTATAGTGAGCCTATTATTGTAATAGGTAAACACTCATACTATTAATAAAATACATTACTTTTGCAGACCGACCCAACAAAAGAGATGGGTTGCTAAAATCCACTAGAAAGGGAAAGGGGAGCTAAGAGTGTAGGAAAGGGATAAGTTAAGAGGCCTTAAGCCCAAAGGAATATTATATTAATATTCTTTAAGGATGAATTTATGGATATGAATATATCCTAAGTTTCTTAAGTGAGGAAAAGTGAATTGCTTGAGTGTCATGTGTCATAAAAGGAACATGCATATATACGAGAGATAATTATTGTAATTGGAATCAATCATTCATCCATCATATGTACCAGGGAAGTGGACTCTACATCCATATTTGTACGTGGGAACTATTTCTATCCAGTGACTAGAAGAAGTGGGTTATCATGCCCATGGTCAAATAAGATGGTTTTCAAGCCTATGGTTGAAGAACCTAGTTGCTAGGCTTGTGATCGAATAAATGGGTTGTCAGGCCCATGAGCATTCTCTCTAGGTGAGAGAAATATTGGGAATTAATTACCAAGGTTCCAAGCTACATATACAAGGCTCTGAGACTTCATGTATGACCTGTTGTTGAATCCTTGGAAGGGAAATGGGGCATCCAAAGGACTGTTGAGTAGAGAAAGGGAAGACTTCCTGGGGTGGGACATACATGTGGGAGATGAGGGATTGTAGGCTAGTTTCTAGAGTTGAAACCTAATTTTGAGAATTGTTCTTGTCTGGAAAGCCTTAGACTAGCTTAGCACTTCCTTCACCCTTGTAGAGTTTATCCCAAACTTAGGGATGATCCACTATTGAGATTATGAGAAATGTGGTCTATGGTTGGGATGAACGTGGAAGTTCTGCATGCAGTTGGTATTTAATTCTCAAAAGATAAGTATCTCTATATGTTTGTGTAAATTCTATGTTATGAATTATGATGTTCTTTTATTAATTTTTTGTTATTTATATGTATGAATTATTTTTTTTGTATATTATTATTCTTCTTCTTAACTCTATTCATATGCAGAACATATGAGTAAATTTAATGGTATCAAAATTCAAAATTTTGATGTGGCATTTCCCAACATGGAGTTGGGGATGTTAAAAAGTGGTATCAGAGCCCAATTTCCAACATTGAGCCTTCATGGACCCAATCAACTGAGCACAGAAATGAAATTTCTAGAGTAATCATGCAAATTGGTTGACAGAATGTTAGAATGAGTATGTCTGCAAATTGTTCGACAAAATTATTGTAGTGAAATTGGAGTACATTTTAGGGGTATTTAGAAGAATCAAACCCAGTAATGAAAATACCCAAATTTTAAATCCATATTGAAGATATTTGGGGCTGTAAATAGCTGAATTTTGAATTATATTACCACGATGGTGGAAATTGTAAAAATTCCCCCAATTCGTGAATAAATTTGAATAAGATTCATACCCAGGAATGTAAACTAGTAGTGCACACAATAAACCTTTTGTTGCAAAGGTTGAAGTGACATTTGTTTGGATGAAATTGGTTGAAATTATACATTTTCAAAAGAATCCATGGTGAAATTGGATGAAATTGGGGAAAAAGCCCCAAATTCCTACAACTAAATAATGGTAAATTAAAAGTGAAAGACTCAAATTTGAAAAACATAAGACCAATTTATATGTATATGAATTGAATAGGTTTTACTAATATTAATTATATATTTCTAATGGTGGTTGAAGAAGAATAATTTGAAATTATGTATTTTGAGCATTTTGGAAATTTTCGAAAATAGGTGAAAATGGAAAAATTGGAAATTTTTTTGTACTGTGGCATTTGTCTGATGTGGAAGGTACGTGTCAGATGAAGTGGAATGGTTTTGAAATGTACTTCCATGGTGGCATGTACATGGTGGTATTGGAAATTTAAATGTTCCATGAGAATTGGTGTCATAGAGGTGGTGTTATCCTACCTGGTGAAACCCCAAGTGTAGGACACACATCAACCCTACGATGATTTCAGGGCATTGAGTTGGGTTATACTAACCCAAGGAAGGAAGGATAAAAATTCATGGTTATTTTATACTAAATGATGAAACCCTGCTCGCAAGCATTCCCACTCATAGGATCTTTTCTTCTCTACTGGCCCGAAGAACGCTAAGGCTCTTCTATTTCCCTGTCGGGAAATCTGCACCCACAGAACTTTTCAAACGATCCCCTCTCTACACTTAGAGGATCGGACTTCACGACTTCGCGAGGTCAGTGATCGAGCACTGTACCCTCAAGTCCCCAAGACCTGACAACAGTCAACTCTAACCTTCCCTTCTATTTCAAAACTTCTCTTATCGCAATTTCACCAATCGTGATATCAAACAACTCACTATACCGACTCCCAACTTCCGATATGTCGAAACCCTGACGCACGTGTGAGTTAACTATTCAATGTTCCTTCACTCCATAAGCATTTTGGAGTTCACAATATCATGAATCCGGATGCTATTGTATCAGGACTTCTTGCTCCGAAACCCCGATAACTCATGCCACCTATCTCCCACTCTGACCCTTGTGGCCCACACTATCTCTTTGAATATTGGGATATCGTGTTTTGCGATTTCACGATTCTTGATGCTATTCTTATGAGACTTCACCTTACGAAACCCTGATACATGATTTCACGTGTGAATTCAACGATCCTTGTGACTCAGATCTATGTTCCTACCCCTCCTGAGCTTCAACCTTTCAGGAATACCTGTCGTACCTCCCCTTCTTTTCGACTAGATATGATGGTTTGCGAGATACCGTGAATCCTCCTCGGAGAATACCAACCGTCCATTCCTCCTCTAAGGATTCTGCGAAATAACTAAGTATTCCTTCCCAGAATTCATCCACCTGCTCACAAACGCATGGCGCTTCTTATGAACTTCCAGTCACAGCTTCCCTACACTGTTCTTCAGCAGAATTCAAAGGCCTATCCTTCCTGAATTTTGTTGCAACTCTAAATCATTTACAAAACTTTCCACACACTCCTTGCGACGACATTCAGACACTCCTTGGTGCTGAAAACCCTCGACCCTGCACACTCCTACAACAACAGTCTTTCAAAATACTCTTCTCAGGTTTGCAACCCTGAAACTTCACTTGGCCTGTGCACTCCTTGCACGGCTCCTATGCCTGTCTACACCTTAGAATGAATGAGAAAAAAAGCTATCTCTATCTGAACCCTTTGTTAATGCACTACTTGCGGACACTTCAACTGCACTCCTTGCAGGAACTCCAACTCAGATAGAGAAACAATTGAAAATCATTCCCTTTCCCTTTCAGACTTCAACTCAACCATGAAATCATATACACAGCTCATAAAGAAAATGTATAACAGGAAGGAAAACATTCATGAGCATATCATTCAGCATCAATACACAGAAAATAGACACAAAACCATGAATTTGAATCAACTCTTTCTATTAATTCAAATGCTTGTACATGGGTGTTCTTACATAGCTCTCTGCTTTCTCCTATGCTCTAATACTTCATCTCCAATAATGTTACAATGCACAATGAGGGTGTCTATATCCTGTTTCCCTCTTGTGCTCTCAAATAGTCTAATCTAGAATTAAATTCTATCTACCTGCATTAACTATATTAAATGCCTTCTACCTACTTAAGGAGAAGAGCTAAAGGCTCATGGTATGATTACAATATACAAGTGCACCTCTTCTTAATGGTTCATTTAAGATTGTGCAACAACTTCAAAGAAATTTCAAAATTTGTGCTGACGCTTGCCCAGCTGTCCACTTGCATTCACTCTAGCTCGCTTGATGTGGGAGATTCTCCTGCATCATACTCCCTCTCTTGAAAAATTTCATGGGCTCCTATCCATGAGCTCCTGCACAGTCTGTCCATGCTTCTATATCTCTGCTTCAGTCTCCCAGCTGACATCTTCAACTGGATGGTTCTTCCACTTGACCAGATACTCAAAGTATTCTTTCCTCCTTGTCTTCTTACCAATTCTTTTGTCCAGTATGCACTCCATCTACGGATTCTCTGCAACTAGCATCTTCTTTGTCCACTGGATCACTGGTTTCTCATCTCCAGTCTCTTCTTTCCCAGCTCTGTATGGGTACAAATCATAGATGTTGAATATCGGAGAAATTTCGATCCTATCGGGTAATTCAATCTCATAAGCATTCGTCCCAAATTTCTTCAAGACCCTTTGTAGTGTACCTTTTTGTTGACNGGGACATGGTTGTACCTCTAATAGGGGTTTATCTTAGGTCTAGGAAACACTTATTTCTAAAGGAAATTATTGGGGACGACCTCAGCCTGTCTACATCCCAATGGAGAAATATTGAGGCCATATGGATGGAAAATAAATCTAAATGGAATGATTCAAGTAAATATTTCATGTCTCCTTCACATGGTATGGTTTCTTCTACATATCCTTTGGTTATATAGTCTCTTAGTGAAGAAGTTGGTTGGGATACTGGTTTGTCATTGGGGGTGGGTTCTAATCATGTTTCTTTGGATGGTCGGCCTTCATTTGATATTTTTGTTGACCTATAAAATGAATATGATATTGTATTACCCCAGGTTGATCCTTGGTTGTAATTGTACAAATAGTTTATGGGTTGGTCAACAAGGATATTATAGGCGAAAGTGACTGTGTGATTATTGGGCCGAAGAACATAGATGTTAAAGGATAGTGAGCCTATTATTGTAATATGTAAACACTCATACTATTAATAAAATACATGACTTTTGCAGACCGACCCAACAAAAGAGATGGGTTGTTAAAATCCACTAGAAAGGGAAAGGGGAGCTAAGAGTGTAGGAAAGGGATAAGTTAAGAGGGATTAAGCCCAAAGGAATATTATATTAATATTCCTTAAGGATGAATTTATGGATATGAATATATCCTAAGTTTCTTAAGTGAGGAAAAGTGAATTGCTTGAGTGTCATGGGTCATAAAAGTAACATCCATATATACGAGAGATAATTAGTGTAATTGGAATCAATCATTCATCGATCATATGTACCATGGAAGTGGACTCCGCATCCATATTTGTACGTGGGAACTATTTCTATCCAGTGACTGGAAGAAGTGGGTTATCATGCCCATGGTCAAATAAGATGGTCTTCAAGCCCGTGGTCGAAGAACCTAGTTGCAAGGCTTGCGATCGAATAAATGGGTTGTCAGGCCCATGAGCATTCTCTCTAGGTGAGAGAACTATTCAGAATTAATTACCAAGGTTCCAAGCTACAACTACAGGGCTCTGAGACTCCATGTATGACCTGTTGTTGAATCCTTGGAAGTGAAATGGGGCATCCAAAGGACTGTTGAGTAGAGAAGGGGAGCACTTCCTTGGGTGGAACATACATGTGGGAGATGAGGGATTGTAGGCTAGTTTCTAGAGTTGGAACCTGATTTTGAGAATTGTTGTTGTCTGGCAGGCCTTAGACTAGCTTAGCACTTCCCTCACCCTTGTAGAGTTTATCCCCAACTTAGGGATGATCCACTGTTGACATTATGAGAAATGTGGTCTATGGTTGGGATGAACGTAGAAGGTCTGCATGCAGTTGGTATTTAATTCTCAAAAGATAAGTATCTCTATATGTTTGTGTAAATTCTATGTTATGAATTATGATGTTCTGTTATGAATGTTTTGTTATTTATATGTATGANGAAAAATTGGAAATTTTTTTGTACTGTGGCATTTGTCTGATGTGGAAGGTACGTGTCAGATGAAGTGGAATGGTTTTGAAATGTACTTCCATGGTGGCATGTACATGGTGGTATTCGAAATTTAAATGTTCCATGAGAATTGGTGTCATAGAGGTGGTGTTATCCTACCTGGTGAAACCCCAAGTCTAGGACACACATCAACCCTACGATGATTTCAGGGCATTGAGTTGGGTTATACTAACCCAAGGAAGGAAGGATAAAAATTCATGGTTATTTTATACTAAATGATGAAACCCTGCTCACAAGCATGCCCACTCACAGGATCTTTTCTTCTCTACTGGCCCGAAGAACACTAAGGCTCTTCTATTTCCCTGTCGGGAAATCTGCACCCACAGAACTTTTCAAACGATCCCCTCTCTACACTTAGAGGATCGGACTTCACGACTTCGCGAGGTCAGTGATAGAGCACTGTACCCTCAAGTCCCCAAGACCTGACAACAGTCAACTCTAACCTTCCCTTCTATTTCAAAACTTCTCTTATCGCAATTTCACCAATCGCGATATCAAACAACTCACTATACCGACTCCCGACTTCCGATATGTCGAAACCCTGACGCACGTGTGAGTTAACTATTCAATGGTCCTTCACTCCATAAGAATTTTGGAGTTCACAATATCATGAATCCGGATGCTATTGTATCAGGACTTCTTGCTCCGAAACCCCGATAACTCATGCCACCTATCTCCCACTCTGACCCTTGTGGCCCACACTATCTCTTTGAATATTGGGATATCGTGTTTTGCGATTTCACGATTCTTGATGCTATTCTTATGAGACTTCACCTTACGAAACCCTGATACATGATTTCACGTGTGAATTCAACGATCCTTGTGACTCAGATCTATGTTCCTACCCCTCCTGAGCTTCAACCTTTCAGGAATACCTGTCGTACCTCCCCTTCTTTTCGACTAGATATGATGGTTTGCGAGATACCGTGAATCCTCCTCGGAGAATACCAACCGTCCATTCCTCCTCTAAGGATTCTGCGAAATAACTAAGTATTCCTTCCCAGAATTCATCCACCTGCTCACAAACGCATGGCGCTTCTTATGAACTTCCAGTCACAGCTTCCCTACACTGTTCTTCAGCAGAATTCAAAGGCCTATCCTTCCTGAATTTTGTTGCAACTCTAAATCATTTACAAAACTTTCCACACACTCCTTGCGACGACATTCAGACACTCCTTGGTGCTGAAAACCCTCGACCCTGCACACTCCTACAACAACAGTCTTTCAAAATACTCTTCTCAGGTTTGCAACCCTGAAACTTCACTTGGCCTGTGCACTCCTTGCACGGCTCCTATGCCTGTCTACACCTTAGAATGAATGAGAAAAAAAGCTATCTCTATCTGAACCCTTTGTTAATGCACTACTTGCGGACACTTCAACTGCACTCCTTGCAGGAACTCCAACTCAGATAGAGAAACAATTGAAAATCATTCCCTTTCCCTTTCAGACTTCAACTCAACCATGAAATCATATACACAGCTCATAAAGAAAATGTATAACAGGAAGGAAAACATTCATGAGCATATCATTCAGCATCAATACACAGAAAATAGACACAAAACCATGAATTTGAATCAACTCTTTCTATTAATTCAAATGCTTGTACATGGGTGTTCTTACATAGCTCTCTGCTTTCTCCTATGCTCTAATACTTCATCTCCAATAATGTTACAATGCACAATGAGGGTGTCTATATCCTGTTTCCCTCTTGTGCTCTCAAATAGTCTAATCTAGAATTAAATTCTATCTACCTGCATTAACTATATTAAATGCCTTCTACCTACTTAAGGAGAAGAGCTAAAGGCTCATGGTATGATTACAATATACAAGTGCACCTCTTCTTAATGGTTCATTTAAGATTGTGCAACAACTTCAAAGAAATTTCAAAATTTGTGCTGACGCTTGCCCAGCTGTCCACTTGCATTCACTCTAGCTCGCTTGATGTGGGAGATTCTCCTGCATCATACTCCCTCTCTTGAAAAATTTCATGGGCTCCTATCCATGAGCTCCTGCACAGTCTGTCCATGCTTCTATATCTCTGCTTCAGTCTCCCAGCTGACATCTTCAACTGGATGGTTCTTCCACTTGACCAGATACTCAAAGTATTCTTTCCTCCTTGTCTTCTTACCAATTCTTTTGTCCAGTATGCACTCCATCTACGGATTCTCTGCAACTAGCATCTTCTTTGTCCACTGGATCACTGGTTTCTCATCTCCAGTCTCTTCTTTCCCAGCTCTGTATGGGTACAAATCATAGATGTTGAATATCGGAGAAATTTCGATCCTATCGGGTAATTCAATCTCATAAGCATTCGTCCCAAATTTCTTCAAGACCCTTTGTAGTGTACCTTTTTGTTGACCAAGGCTTTTAACGCACTATGTAATAATCTGTACACACTTTTCACATAACACATACAGTCTAGTATATACTCCACATGCATCTAAACAAGAAAACACATTCTACACAGAGTATTCATATGAATTATTGCCATAATTAACAATCAATTGCACTTCATACTAATTCATATACACAGCGGAAAACATGATAATATATACAACACAGTCATGCCAAAATGTGATAAGAACATAGTTAGATATTTATCTTGTAACAGTGGTGAAATCCACCAACCCAGTGCAGGCTTTCCATGAACCTCCCAGCCTTAGACCACACTGCTCATCATCTCAACAATGGGTCTCCCTCGAGTTGGGACTGAGCTCCACCCCAAGGCAAGAAATCCTAGGCTAGACTGAGGTTACAGGGAAAACAACAAAGAAATATCTGGAAGGATTTTTCCCAGAGATGCCATCTTACGCCCACTACTACCAGACTCTCATTCCCCACATGCTTGTTCCGCCCGAGAGTATACACCTTCACACGCACAGTCCATCAGTGCTAACCTCCCTCTCCGGGTCTCGGCAACAGGATGGATCAGGAAGTCTCAGAGCCCGTAGCTGGTGCTGGACACTCTCTGGAAGAAACCACTTCCCAGCAAACTCTTTCACCTGGAAAGATTTGCTCGCAGGCCTGACAACCTGCCTCTTCCAACATCAACCGCCTCCCTCACCTAGAGAGGGGTCATACACAAGCTCAACAATGGCTTACTCTGGCCAGTATGCCATGTGCAAACCAGCACTGTGTGACCACCACAGTCAACTGGGAATACAGACTCGGGCTTCTCACACAAGCTCAACAATGACTTACTCTGGCCAGTATGCCACGTGCAGACCAGCACTGCGTGACCACCACAGATAATCGGGAATATAGACTCGGGATTCTCACACAAGCTCCACAATGGTGGCAAGGTCTCACGGTGTTGATTCCCCAGAACTCCCCACTCTCTACCCCCGGCCGAATGTCATTTTCCTCCCCCTTACCTAGGATAGACTCACGCCCTGGTGTCGGGAATGTGTGACAGATAATCCACGCAAGGGGTCACACAGGTTTGGATGGTTCATACCCCAAGGATGTACCAGCTATCCGGACAAACACAGATACATGCCTCCTCAGTTCAGAGGAGGTACGAGGTTTTTTTTGCAAGAGTCAGACCCCCTTCCCTTCTGGCAGTCCGCGAGTTCCATGGAGGAGGAACCCTTCTCACGACTCATCCCAGCCTTTTAGTGCATGCGCCAGGGTTGATGCTTGTAACCCATGGGACTGCATGTGTTCCACTAGCACACATTCCTCCCACCACTTTGGAAATCATGTGTCCTTCCAAAAGGACTTAGGATAAAAACATATGATGCACATATCTTTTGAAATAATATTAAAATATTATTCCAGGTTTAAGCCCCCCCCTAGGCTTAGCCCCTAGGCTCAACACTTATCCCCTTTCCCACCTTCCAGCCCCTAATTCCTTGCCCACTCTGTGGACACTTAGTCCCCCTTGACTCATTCATCGTGGTCGGTCTGCACCTTGCAGTGTTTATATTTTATTAAATATTTTGCATACTTACAAGTACAACAGCACGCTCCTAGCCTTCAACACTTAGGCTCCCTAGCCTAACAAACACATAAGACTACATCTTATAGGAACTCGGCTCACTAGCCTATAACACATATGTACAATTCGTTTCGTACATCAGATTTATAAAGGGCTCGGACTTCGGGACATTACAATCTCCCTCCCTTATTTTGGCACTGTCCTCAGTGCAACTTACACTGTCTCTGCAAGCCTTTCAAAATTTGCAAAAAGATGCGGGTACTCTACCCGCATAACCTCTTCATGCTCCCATGTCACATCCTCAGGACCGTACCAGGTCCACTGGACCTTTACAAGTTCTATAGCTCGATTCCGGAGCTATTTTCTTTTCTTGTCCAATATACGCACAGGATGCACATGCAGGACACCCTTTGGTTCCACCTGAATCACATTCCAATTGATTACATGATTAGCATCAGGTATATAGATTTCTTAAGTAATGAAATATGAGATACCTTAGGTACAGTCGTGGGTGCAATAATGCAATCATTTATGAAATGTATATGTATGTATATACAAACAAATTCAATAACATTAAAACTGTGTACAATATACACATCAAAAATAGAGAATTGTACTTATCTTTTGAGTGAGAAGACCTACCACCCCAGAGCAGAGCTATGACTCCATCAGGCAATGGCTTCCCAATATAGCCATGGTCCACAATCCTTATCCACATGGTCTAGGCCAAGGTACTAGACCTCAGCAGCACTCCAACCATTCAAACCTCG
>JZKD02S1910791.1:0-17870 GCA_000966675.3 Picea glauca
TTCCAACAATGCATCATATACCAATGAAACCACATCGATCCATCTTCATCATGTATCAATGACAACTCATTGATCCATCTTCATCTATGCATTATCATCAAGGACAATACATATTGTATTACATCAATCATAAATCAATCAATCCTTTGACATCAATCAATCACTTAACATCAATCAATCAAACCATTGGCATCAATGACAACATGATCCAATATCTTGTTCTCCATTCAAATACAAAGCATATACCAATAAAGTATCATTTTCTCAAAGAGAAGGTTACAAACAGAGTTGTTCAGTTGAATTATATTCCTTCCATAGAACAAATTTCAGACATCTTTACTAAACCCCTAGCCACTAAACCATTTGAATATTTTTTTCAAAAGATGGGTGTCATCCCTTCTCTCACCTAAGAGAGTCCATCATGTCAAGGGGAGTATGTGTTGGTTGAATATCTGATACCTTTGAAAAAGTACTGCAACAAATCAGGGGGAGCATGGTTTCTTTGGCATTGATGTCAAGGGGGGAGAAAAGGTGTGGTCTGGATGCTATAGTTGGAGGTCTAAGAATAATAGTGCAACCTTTCAAGGTTTCCATCACTGCCAAAGGGGGAGATTGTTGGAATGTTTTACAGGAAGAGTGTGCTTGTCATTGATGGCAAGAACAATAATGACAATGGCAAACAGAAAAAGAATAATCTCAAGAGGAGGAGAGAACAATATGAAGATATTAAAGAATCTCAAGAGTAGGATCGTGACCGTCAGATCTGCAAGATAGATAAATGACATGGATGAATGGAGGAGAGTGAAAGTATAATTAAACAACTCGCTAGTTCTAATCCTGCAATTGGTCTAGATCGTCAGATCTCATAAACCCAAATATCGACGATTGTGGTTGATCTAACAAATGGTCATATTAAGTCAGATTAAGTCATGACAGTTGGTTGCACAATTGCCAGATCAATGACAAGGATATATTGCGGAAATTGAAAGAATAATTAAATATAGTGCTATTTCCAATCCCGCAATAAATCAAGATTGTCAGATCTTATATCCTCGAAGATCAACGATTTTGGTTGACTCACCAACAACGCACAACTTCAAATTGAGGAGTTTGGGTGATGAGTTAAGTCACTCACAAGTTGTGGTTCCGCAATCATCGCCAACCATTGATCTTATTCGATTTTTTTCATAGATGTTGGATCACTTTAAAGTGGAAGGATAGGATAAGTGGGGCAAAAGGGTTGAGAATTTGATTATTTGAATATTCGTCAGTCGTCAGATCAAACCAGAATTCTTGTCAACCATCAGATCATATTAAAGTGGAAGGATAGGATAAGCGGGGATAAAGGGTTGAGAATTTAATTATCTGAATACCCGTCAACCATCGGATCAAACCCAAATTCCCATCATCTGTCAGATCATTTTTGAGTGGAAGGATAGTATAAGCGAGGTAAGATCTGAGATCTCATTTATGGGTATTTTCATCATCCGTTGGATCATTCTAAGTGGAAGGACAAGATAAGCTAGAAGAGTTGCATCGCAAATAGATCGAGTCATTGATCTAAAATCATGATGAAACGAACTTCATTCACTTTCGGTATAAATATTTGAGAAGGTTACTCTCCGAAAAAATATCACTTCAAAATTTTAAGTTTCAGATTTGAAATTCCCGAAACCATGAGACCCGGAGAGACAAAATAAATTCTCGACCACCAGATCATCCGAAGTAAGCCTCATCCGTCCAATTCAAGAGGACATGTGATAGACCACGGTGGAATACCACATCAGTAAAGACATATGGCAGAACACGAAAGAAGACCTCGTTAGAAAGGACATGTGGCAGACCACGTTGGCAAGGACATGTGGTAGACCACATCAACAGAGGAAATATGGAAAATCATGTCAGTAAACCTCGTCAACAAAGAGATGTGGCATAACACATCGGAAAGAACATATGGGAGACCACGTTAGAAAGGATACGAGTCGTCCAATCTCAAACATCACTTCGGGTTTATTCTCGACCATTGATCGAGAAAGGGGACACATGACCATTGATCTAGCTTTTGATTTAGAAGAATAGGTGTTAGCAGATCATCAACTCTGGAATATTGACGTACGAAAGAAATAAAGGTTTGAGAGTTGAAAATCCTGAAGCCCGAATCACGAAGTAAATCAGAGTCGTTGATTTAGGAAGGCTAGATTTGATCCGTAGATCATGAAAGATCAAATCTAAACCATACATTCATGATCATTGTCAAGATCATGAGATCAACAGTCTCATCGCATTGCAGGGTCAAAACATGCTCGTATCTTAATTTTTCATGAGTGGGCTGCAATTGAAACCATGATTTTAGAGAAAGTGTACGTGGCAGCTGGAGGTGGATTCCGAGGAGAAAAGAGGATAATACAAAAAAATTCTTGGATGCATCCACAATCATTCTCTTATGAAAGGACATAGCCCTAGGTCACATGTGATAGGAGGCTAATGAGAAGAGAGCTCACACCCACAATCACTTGGTCACGAGAGACCATTTCCCAAGGTCATATCAAGAAATGGAGCTAGCACTCACAATACCGATTTTGGGAAGCACCTTTTGAATAGGCATTTGGTCACTACCGATGGTCACGTAAAGGAAGGGGCTTAGATGCCAAAGAAGCCATAATTGAATGGTTGTAACTGATAGAGAAAAAAAAGGGTTGCAACTTCTAGAGAAGCCAAAGAATCTTTGGATAACTAACACTGATGATGAACAGATATAGTATAATTGCTAGGGAAGATGAATTGTTCGAATGATGATTAGGCAGAGGACTCGACGTGAGAAAAGCATGCAGAACAAATAGTATAGCGTGATTTTTCGATAGTCATGCATGTGAGTAGGAGGATATGTGGTGCAATACCTGAAGTGGAGATCAGAGGTGCAGTCTATAGTATGCAGAGGCAAAAAAAAGAATAAAATGTAGAAGATAAGTTGAACAAGGTGTGCACAAGAAGATGCAATCAACAACAAGACACTGATGCATTAGAGTAGAGAAGTGTAGCAGAACAATGATGAGACTGGTAATCCATTGATACACACTGTATCATTTTAATAACTTTCAAAAAGAAAGTATTTATATCTCAGGGTGCTAGGGAGGTTCTAGGGAGGACTGTTTTCCTCAGAGTTTCAAGTGGGTTCTTGAACACAGGGAGTTGTAGCTTCCATCTAGTTGCAGCAAAAAGAAACCAGGGTGGTAGGGTGGTGCAAGGGAGAAACATTGTTCTTTGTTATACGGGTTGGTACCTATGTGAGTGGAAGTTTGTGCTTCCATCCAGTTGTTGTTGGAATACTCAGGGATTTGGTTCTTCCTTCTAGTGGGTTCTAGAGAAATGAGTGAGTTGGGGCTCTCAGCTAGTTGCGGCTTGTTAAAGAAGAGTTTCTAGCCTTATTCTGAGTTGGTGCTCAAATAAAAATGATGTATAGAACTTAAAAGACTACCTATGATTCAAAGAAGAATAGGTTTAATCCCTTTATGGGTTTCCTCTTGAAATATATGTCTCTGTGTATATCATATGTTTGATCAATGTTTCTTATTTCTATTGTTCATGTCTTGCATAATGTTGATGATCAGTTGGAGAAGGTTAATAATATTTTAATAGGAATAAAATTGTTTAATCATAGTAACAATCGATTCACCCCCCCCCTCTCAGTCGTCTTAGTAATTCCAACAGTATATCCCCCACACAAACAATGCTAAAATGTATTGTTAAAGCCAAAACCAAACCAAAATCGTCTTAAAAAACCTATTATCATTATTTGATGAGTGATGTAGTTTAATTTGCATGATAACTGAGTCATTTATGGCACATTGATTTTCTAATATTCCACCACTAACTCTCCTACTTTGTTGAGTTTATTTTAAGTATAAATGTTTATTATAAAAAATAATTATATAAAGTGAAAAAAATACTATTATGCATATGTTTAAGTTAGTCTATTTTGAATCTTTGTGCAGAGAATTCATATGATTGATCCTGCTGCACTCCTGCAACTCCGCACTTTCAATAGTTCCACAACACAAATTCTGACAAGCAATGTAATTTTCACGATAATCGATTCATTTATGACATGTTGATTTTCTAAGATTCCACCACTAACACTCCATACTTAGTTGAATTTATTTTAAGTAACAATGTTTATTATATAAAATAAGTATATAAAGTGAAAAAAATACTTTTATGCATATATTTAACTTAAAAAACATTGTTTTATGAATGGTCATAATTGTAATCCTTGGATGGGGTGACGAGCAACTCATAGTGCACATGATACTCCACCTAGACTTTAATACACCTATCACTTGGCCATTTGATCCCCAAGACAGAGACATAAGTGGAATGATTTGGAGGAAGTGGCATCGAATCATGTGAGGCTCTAAGTACCTGACTCGATCTCAAACTAGGAGAGTGTTGTAGGTCTAGGCGGTGGAGACTGAAAGTCATAAATTTTGGTACTGAAATTTTAATGGGCCATTAATAACCATGCCATAGGAAAGGAGTGGATTCTTTAGGGAGATTAGCACTTAGAAACAACATCACTCAATTCTTGATTTTTACCTGGTGCATTATAGCAGAAGGAGAAAACTGTGGGTCACAATTTTTCTTATCAAAGCTTCCACCAATTCTATACTCACTATATCGAGGCAACAAAAACACCCAAAGGATGGAGAGGAATGCACATTCCAGTCATTCGACCCATATCAGAGGTTGTAGGAAATGACAGTCTGAGAATTCATGGGAAGTTCCCAAGGTCTCTGTATAGTGACAAGACATGCCCTCCTTCCTCCCGCAAAGAACTCATGTTAAATATGAGGGATGTTAGGTTCATCTTTTTCCTTACTCATATTTCTAGTCTCTATCGTGTCCTCTTAGCTATTAATCTTGAGGTTGGATTACAAATAGTTTTCTTTTCCATTTTTTGTCTAGCATTATCAATCATTCTCTATGTCATAATAGCCTCTCAACTCTGTATAAATTTTGATATATAAAGTGTTCAATTTTGAAAACTCAGTTGTAGCAGATTTGGTTTCCAGTCATGGCGACTCTTGCTTCATTGAAAAATTGGAACTTTGTAATTTCTTTTTCATGACAACAACTTTATAGAAACCTTACTTACAAAAAAAATGGTCCTAATTTCAATATTTTACTTTGCCATTTTTCATGTTGTGCAGAGCCTTTTAATACATGTTTCATAGCTATGAACTCTGTACATATATATTCCCCACACAACCAACACTAAAGTATATTGTTAAATTAAAAACCAAAGGAAAATATTCTTAAAAAACTTGTTATCATTAATTTTGTATAGAATATCAAACATAACAAAATCTTCCAAAAATACCCATTGTCGTTAAATTTGTATAAATTACTAAATAAACTTGCTACTGTGTAACGAAAGAACAAAAATGATGAAACTGAAAGTTCATATTATGTACCATTTTTTACGTTGAAAATTTTCAAGACCTGTCTATATTGTTCATACGAATAAGAGAACTTAAAGTAAGTCATTTCCCTGAAAGTCATTGCAAAAGTTGGAGTACACTTCAATCCAAGAGTCCCGAATGAGAGAATCTTACGAAAAAATGTTATCAATAATAGAATTATATGTTAAGATTTTCATATTATATTAATAAAATCTATATTAGTATGTATAAATATGCAAAAAAAAATTACTTAAAAAATAAATCAATATAAAAAAAACGTTTTAAATATTAATATTTATTTTACACATATAACATAGTTACATAAAACAACTTCTTCCTTTTGTTGATAATCAACAACCATTAACACCAAGGTTTTTTAACTTTTTGGATATCTCAATGATTATATATATATACATATATTAAAAAATAAATATATAAAATGAACATAATGCTTTTTTTTTCATATATTTAACTTTCAAATAGCCATAATTTAAATTTAAATTTCATTATTTACTTAGTCATTTTTCATATTGTGTGGATCCTTTTTCTATGACTATATCTATGCACTCCACACTCCACACACAATACTTATATGTATATAAAATGAACAAAATTATTTGAAGCATATCTTTGAGTTACTTTGTTTTGAACCCTTGTGGAGAGAATTCATATCACCCATCCTCTCACACTCCCACAATTTTGCAACTCCACACTTCCAATAGTTCCACAATATGTATTATGACAAGCGATGTAATTTGCATGATAACCGAGTCATTTTATGACACATTGATTCGGTAATATCCCACCACTAGCTCTCCATACTTAGTTGAATTTATTTTAAGTAACAATGTTTATTATAAAGATAAGTATATAAAGTGAACAAAATTATTATATGCATATGTTTAACTTACAAAATATTCTTGATTAATGGTCATAATTTTAATTTTAATATTTTATTAGCTATTTTTCACGTTGTGCGGAACGTATGACCATACATATGCATTCCACACAGATATATCCTCCACATCTCTATGTTGCGCATAGGTATATTCCCCACACAATCAACACTAGAATATATTGTTAAAGCCAAAACAAAACGAAAATCTTCTTAAAAAAAACAAATATAATTAATTTTGTATAAATCAATGAATAAACCAAAATCTTCCAAAAATACCCACTATCACTATTTTGTATAAATTACTGAACATGCTTGTTACTGCATAAAGGATGCATAGAAAGAATGAAGCTAAAATTTCATATTATATACCATTTTTTACACTAAAAAGTTGAAAGACCTATCTATGTTGTTCATACAAATCAAATAACTTTGAGTCATTGATATTCACAAATTGTATATGAATATATCCATAATTAAGTTGATATAATTAATATTTACATTTATTATCACATGCAAGAATCTAATGTATGTTAAAATAAAAAAGAAACCAAAATATTTTAAAACTACCCATTATTATTACTTTTGTATAAATTATTGAATAGACATGTTACTAAAATGTACCGTTAAAGCCAAAAGCAAACCAAAATCTTCTTAAAAAACATGTTATCATTAATTTTGTATAAATTATTGAATAGGACAAAATCTTCCAAATATAATCACTATCAGTAATTTTGTATAAATTATTGAATAGACTTGTTATTTCATAAAGGAAGTATAGAAAGGATGAAGCTAAAATTATATATTATATACCATTCTTACACTGAAAAGTTGGAAGACTTGTCTATATAGTTCATACAAAAAAGAGAACATTAAGTCAAGTGCTTTGATTAAACATTACACCAATACCAAAATAAAATTCAATGGAAGACAATAGTTGTATTATGAAAAACAATAAGAAAATAAACTAATTGCACCTATTTGTGAAATACATAAACTAGCACAGCCGCTAACTCGGGGCTGGTGAACGCTGAAAGAGTTACGGCCGATAAAAAAAAATCATTTTAAAATAAAACCCAGACAGATAATGAAATTCTAACTGAGCCAGATAATTAAATTTGAAGAATTCCAAAAGTTAATCATTTAAAGGTGGTAATCATATGATTTTACAGTAATTTCTTAATATGATTACGTAAATGTTAAAAAGTAAACAGGGTAACAGATGCATTTATAAATGCAAAGAAGTTATCAACAATAAATCTGATCCATTGATTTTGGAGGACGACTAAGAATATACTGGCATCTTCAATGGATAACCATCGGATTAGAATTTAAGATTAAAAGATCATTAATTGTGCCCATCTCCAATAGGTATATGCCTTTCGGCGTGATTACTGAATCGACCAAAATCTTCCAAAAATACTTAGAATGAGTAATTTTGTATAAATTATTGAACGTCATGATGAAACTAAGAGCCCATATTATACACAATTTTTTACACTAAAAAGTTGCACAAACTATCTATCTTGTTAATACAAATAAGATAACTTTGAGTCATTAATATTCACAATTTGTATATCAATATAGTTTAGTTCATATAATTAGGATTTACATTTATTATCACAAACAAGAATCTAATGTATCTTAAAATACAAAAATATTTTAAAATTTCCCATTATCATTAAGTTTCTAGAATTTGCACAGTTAAAATGTAACCCTAAAACCAAAACCAAACCAAAATATTTTAAAACTACCCATCATCATTACTTTTCTATAAATTAATGAATAGACTTGTTACTAAAATGTATTGTTAAAGTAAAAAACAAACCAAAATATTCTTAAAAAACATGTTATCATTAAGGAAACAAAGAAAGAATTAAACTAAAAGTCCATATTATATACCACTTTTTACCCTAAAAATCCCCAATACTTGTCTATCTTGTTCATAAAAATAACAAAACTTTCAACGAAGTGCTTTTATCAAATATTACACAAATACCACAACAAACTTTAATAAAACACAGTAGTTTCAGTATGCATGAGGAATACACTATGAAGCAAGAAGGAGATAAATTAAATGCACATTTCCATAAAATACATAAATTAATTTGGTAGGACACTAATTAAAAGAAATATATTAGATTATCACCTTCATTCTATTCAACAAGTATTGCATACACTTTGAAAAAACAAGCTATAGGTAAATTTGTCTATTGTTAAGAAAACAAAATTCATTTCAACAAAGTTGGGAAGAACCTCCTCTTTGTGAGTTTTAACAAATTATAGCATGGTCAAACGAAAAATATTGATGTTCAATTGAGCATTACCACATACCAGCCAAAAATCACAATCTAATTTATTTCGTTCATTGTTACAATCATGTTATATCAATGAATTCTAGAACAATAAAACTACTCTCAAATATAAATCCACCCATCACAATTAATAAAAAAAAAAGAATTCAATTAAAATTTATTGTCAACCATAAAAACTCTGGCATAAAATCATGTCATAGAGTGCACAAAAACCCCTTCAAAATTTATGAACGGCACTAAAGAATAAAAAATGAATATATATATATATATATATATATATATATATATATATATATATGCCCAAAGGGGTTGGATCCAATGGTAGAAAGAGAGGATTTTTTCACCATTGGGCAAGGTTCAATTCCAATGAGGTTCATTTAACTTGTATCCCTGTGGACACCTTGAGGTAATGTACTTTTTAAGTCAAATTCTGCTAGAGTGATTGGATTTCAATGGTTTTTTTTTTTCTGTAAGGCACCGAGGTTTGAAACTCACTATAGTTGAGAGGAGACATCTAAACAAATCCAGGCATGTTAAGGGTTGGTGTGGCTGAGGCCCGATGTGACCCCTTGGTGATTTTAACGACTTAGATTCCCTTGGGCCATGGATTCTTATATCACAGGCTAGTCCCATAGGTAAAAGAGATGATAGAAAACAAATGTGTGTGTGTGTGTATAAACATTATAAATTTATGAATATAAACACACAACAATAAAAATGAAAACAAATTGTTTGGCCCACAACTTTGAATGTCCCCAATTACCACTTGACAAGTAGTGAGTTTTGAAAACCAGGATGGTCTTAAAACTTTGAGACTCGTACATGCATGTGTTTTAACCATCCACTAAATGTACATAATTAAATTGTCTCTTAAATTCTCGTTTCCATATACATAGTAAGATGTTCATTTGAAGGACCAATTGCATCACAGGAAAAAAAAAAGTTTTTTTTGCAACAATGTTAAACTTTGAAAAACACCTAGAATTTTTTTGCCAATGCATAAACAAAAACAAAGTCAATGCAAAAACTCATTGCTATAGTCCTAAGGCCTTCGACAAAAACTTATAAGAGAAAATTCCAAAATGATATCATCATAGCTAAGAGGTTTATTGAACATAAGAATGAACATTGTAAACAACAATACCTATTTTTTAAGAAAAATATAAATGTTGGAAACAAAACTCGCATTGTGATTAGTCTTCAACCATCTGGATGTGCCATGAAACTTGTGAGTGGTAAAATTGTGATTTTTTTTAACACTAAAAACTCGATTTGAAATTTCAAATCAACATAAAAAGATCAACGCATAACTAGAAAAAATGCCTTGAATCCATAAAGAGTGTACACAAATTTAAATAAGTGTTGGCCCTTGGCCAAGTTTTGAGGAAACATTAGTCGTGTTGGACCAATTTTGGGACTTTGATAGGATGGACAAAGATGGAGTGCCCAAGTGGAGTGAATATTGAGGGACCTCGCTTGTTCTGTGGGCTTGTGGACCAAGAAAAGGGTTTACTAGGGTTTATGTAATGGGCTATGGGATGTCAGTCCATTCATTTACCCATGTTTAGGCATTTTTGTAAATGTATAAATAAGAAGTAGATAAGCGATGTAAGTAGTAGTGTTAGATATGTGCACAATATGTTTGGCTTACTGGAAGAGATTGGAAGTTTCTTTATCCAATATGGTTGTGTAAAGTAAGGCTTTGTGCTATTAAGGAGTTGGCTTTGTGCCTTGACCTGATTTTGGGAAAGGTGGATCTAGTGCACTGTGTGCAGATCAACTGTCCATTGCGGAGTTGGCTCTGTGGCTTTGTGCACAGGAGCATATGAGTGTAAGGATATTGAAGACTAATAAAGAAGAAGAAGAAGAAGTTGGTGGATGTAGCCCCACACTGGGGTAAACCACGTATTTCCTGTGTCTTGATGTGCTTTGTGCGATGTTTCTTATGTCATTTATTCTTTGTGTTTTTGTTATAATGTATGATGAATGCATCTGATGTTGTAGATTAGTGATTATTGGTGTAAATGAATTCTCTATCTAAGCTAATGATATGTTCTAAGAGGTTTTAAGGGCATGATCTTGATTGTTACTATGTTGATCTGTAATAAGGGTTAATATGAGATGTAAATGAGAATTATAACCTAATGCATATTGTTGGATAAGTTCTCTATTAAGTATTGTAATCATAGATCTGTCTCCTAGCTTGATTGTGGACATTTGAGTCCTACAACCTCCCTGCCTCTACCTCAGGTGAGACTTCATTTGCTTCGCAGGTGTTGTCGAAAGAGAGGATAGTTAGGGTTTTGTTGGTGCGTTGTTGAAGCGTTGAACCTTGGGTCTGCCCCTGTACCAACACATGGTTCTGTTGCCAAGACCTGAAAATGTGATTGTTGGGAACTGAAAAAAAAGAGAAAACTCTGTGCGTAGATCTGTTGTTGTAGTGAGCAATATTCTAATCAACTTGTGAAGCTCTATGCTAATAAAGGAACCTGATCTGAAGAAAAGAGGTAAGATCTTAAATCTTTGTGCTCTGGTAAAGGTAAGATAAGTGGAATTTTTTTCTTCGAAAGTATGAATCTAGGTCTGTTTGATAGATTTTGTCCTAGTTTGAAAACTAGCACACATTTAGAAGAAAGAGTTTATTTGAATAAATTTGATAGAAATGGAGAAAATTATGTTATTCTTATGCATAGAAAGCATTTTTGGACTAATAAGTGGATGCAGGAACCTGGAAAGAATTTTTGTATATTGTAGGTCCAACATTGTGATCCCAGTGCACAGTACAATAAAGACTAGGGCTATTTGAAAAGAAAGAGATGTTTGGCACCGTCTTACAATTGTAGAAGGTCAGAACATCTTGCTAAAGAATGCCTTGATATAGGTCCTATTTTTCTTTGCTGTAAATCTATTGATCATGAGGTTGAGGACTGTCTAAGAATGATTGCTAAAGTTGAAAAGATGAACATGAGACAAGAAAACTATAAAGAAGGTCAAGAAACTAAGGATCTGTTAGAGAACCAGAAAGAGAAAGATTAGACTATGTTAGTATAGTTAAGAGAAGCAATGGATGACCACGAGGATGTTAGTGTGTCAAAGATACTGAATGAAAAACAACTCATAGTTACAAGAATAGAAGACTTTGACATAGAATGTGTACAAGATGAAGAAACACATGTGAACATTATGCCAAAAAGCACTTGGGAAATTTTGGGAAAGCCTGCTATGATACCTTCATTGGGAAGGATAGGCTTGTTTAAAGGAAATATGATAACCCTATGTGGAAGAGTTACTAATATGCGTATTATTGCTCATGAAAAGTCAACAGAAGAGGACTTTGAAGTTATTAGGTTTGTTGAGAACAGGGCCCCTTTCCCACTTTTATTAGGAAAGACATGGATTGTGAAAGATCAGATCAGAAGGAAAGTAGAGGAGGAACCCACAGAATGGAAAAAGTGAGAATTAAGGGAATTCATAACCAAAAGAATAAGGCGACTAATAGAATAACAAGAGGATAAGTCAAAGCAATAAAGGGAAAGAGAACTAGCTGTCGAAGTTGAAAGAATGCATGAAGACTTGAAGAACCTGCCCATGCAAGAAAGAAGAATACCTACCATGGAGTTAATAAGAAAAGAGGTATTACCTTCAAACCCTTTGAAAGAACATAGACAATGCGAAGTTACCATGATAAGAGAAGATAAGAAAAAAAATGAAAAGAGGAATCCAGAGACTCAGATCACAGGAAAGAATCCTAGGAAGATCAGTAAGAAGAAATCAATGTTAGAAAAGCTACGAGAAGTTCCAGGAAAGACTTCATAAGAGGCAGATCTAAAAAAATTGAACCTTACCAGAATAATAGAACCATGCATAATGGGACTTCACCATGACAAATATATATGACCATTGGAGGTGCCCTGACCATTAGAATGATGCTTTCGAACGACTAGAAACACAGTTATTTCCGAAAATACTATCATTGGACCGTTGAGACCATGCCATAATGAACCAATTCGTATTGATTGAGGCATTCCTACCAATTGGAGGAATTTATTACGACGCTTTCGTATTTAACCTATCAAACGCTGCACAGAGACCAATTTTTGCAAACTGTGATATCCAAGCTAACAAAGAACCCATTGTATCACGTTGTTCTTTCTGGACCTCTCCATCCATTTGATTACGTCACTTGTCCATTCTCCTACCCGATTTATTTTGTTCCAAGTGCGAATGTCAGGCAAACCAAGTGTGTTAGATAATTCTATGGAGGATATTCTTGTAGACCTCATGGCTGAGAGAGGCATGTGTATGGGAATATAAGAATCATCAACTAGTGTATTGCAAGCATCTCCATTGACTGGATGACATTCTGGTCGAACTACTAAGAAGTGAAGCAAACATTGTGACAATATGGCTAATGTGAAGTATATCTCATCGGTATTGCCAGAGTACATACTGCCTTTAGCTGGCATGATGAACCATGATAGTATCCTGCGTGACTTTGAATACACGTTGATCATTGAATACATACTAAAGGGGATACGCATAGTTGGACCATAGTTAGGACACATCATTACTCTGAAGAACAATGATTTTAACCTCTAATACAGGAAGAAATACATGATGCTCACACCACATAGGTATTTGATGAGACTGAATGGGAAGAAGTTGTGCATAGTTTCCCAGCTGTGGATTAAGGAGTTCGTGCAGTCGACGATCCTAAATGTGATGAAGATCCCTCACTTCAGCCGACATCAAGAGGTTAATGCTTGCGTTAAACTCCTCTTGTCGTGTTACCATGGAGTGTATATTTGTCTTGCCAGGCGTGTCACTATGGATTCAATGTTGATCCACCTCATCACAGGACTGAGGATGCAGGGACCGAACCCTCAACAGTTCTACCCAGGGAATACTTCAGATCGCTTTGTGGCACAATGCATAAAGGAAGACTATGGCGATGTCGAAAATGGAAAGTGAGGCTACAAGGTAGCCTTCATCCAGGATGGCGTAGTGTGCCTATATTCTTATCTTACAGCTGGTAAGATCATTAGAAAGAACCATCCAACATAGGTCACAGGATTCGTAGTAGACCTCGCAAGAAAGTGTGTAGAAGGAATGGAAATGAACTAGGTGAGTTACCACATCAACGAGCTGGAGAAGGACTATCGAAAAGTATATGATCAAGGATACAAGTTCCATTTCAGTTGGTTATTGGTTTTAATCACATTTGTCGCTTGGAAAATGTCGGAAGGAGTGACATTTCCATAATTTGAGAAATTCGAGTCATTGGCCACAAGGTTCTCTACCTTGTTGTATACAAATGACATGTCGAAGCAGTGGGAGTCAAACATTGTATTCCATGCTTATTACCAACGGTTTAAGCATGCCATTGAGGAATTTCCATGAATGAACCCGAATACACTACACCAGTATAGACCGCTAGTGAAGTTTCACATAGATCAACACTTTATCTACATCATTGCATGCGAGGATGAAAGTAAGGAGGAATTTCAGTCCTATTATAAGCTAACCAACGAAGATATTGTGGAGATCACCAAAGAATTGCCAACATATTTCCTTGTACTAGTGGAAGATATTGAACTCTTCGAACCCAACATCATTAGAAGTCCCTTGGTCACCCGGATCGAACATGATGGATAGACTAGCACGAAATAAAAGAAGAAAAAGGAGGAAGTGTGGAACCTAGAAACTAATGAGGAGGACAATGCCTCAGAGGAAAGTAGTCCTAACTCACCTGCAAGAGGAGGAGGAGACGAAGTAAATCCAAAATAATAAGGTGAAGAAGGAGAAAATCAAGTCAAAGGAGAAGTTAAACCGCTGAAAGATCCTCATACCAAGGCAAAAACATTGAAGAAAAGGAAGGTTTCCCTGCAAAAACCCTTAGCAAGAAAGAAGACCCGAAGCAGAGGAAACTAGAATCATATCTCTAGGAGGCACAACAGTAGGCATACATCATCCAGGCATAGATGAAGCTTCTCACTGCAGTCAATAGGATGAGAATATCACAAGAACAATGCACAATCTAGCAGTAGGTTACTACCATCCAGACCAGAGTCCTGGAGGTTACACAGAGATTGCAGTCGATGCAAGACAAAGCCTACACACTTTTTGAATATATTTAAGGAAAAGGCTCACAACTAGAAAAAGTAGTTATGACAGTGGAACAATGTCTAGAAGGGCCTTTTACAGAGCAACTGATTCAAGAGTTCGTCAATCAGGAAGCTCTGGTGAAGCAGTAAGTAGAGGCAGCTCGAGATAAGCTCGAGTCCTTTGAAGTAGCGTTGCCCCGATCTGAGTGACTCAGGATGAGTCACAGGTGCGCTTTGGGGTCATGTTGGCCCTTGAACAAGTATTGAGAAAACATTGGTCGTGTTGGACTACTTTTGGGACATCGATAGGCTGGACGAATATGGAGCACGCAGATGGAGTGGAGATCGCAGGATCTCACTTTTTTTGTGGGCTTGTGGACCGAGAATTTTTTTTACTAGGTTTTATGTAACATGTTATGGGATGTTGTCCGATGGGTTTACCCATGTTCAGGCCTTTTTTTAAATGTATAATAAGATGTATTTAAGCTATGCGCACAATATTTTTGGCTTAGTGCAGGATATTATAAGTTGATTTGTGCAATATGGTTGCGTAAAGTAAGGCTTTGTTCTATTAAGGATTTGGGTCTGTCCCTTGACCTGATTTTGGGGAAGGTGGATCTAGTGCGTTGTGTGCAGATCACTTGTCCACTGCGGATTTGGCTCTATGTCTTTGTGCACAGGAGTAGATGAGTGTAAGGAGCTTGAAGACTAATAAATAAGAAGAAGAAGTTGGTGTACGTAGCCCCACACTGGGGTGAACCACATATATCCTATGTCTTCATGTTCTTTGTGCGATGTTGCTTATGTGATTTATGCTTAGTGTTGTTATAATGTATGATGAATGCATCTTATTTTGTAGCTTAGTGCTTAATGGTGTAAATGAATTCTAGATCTGAGCTAATGCTATGTGCTAAGAGGTTTTAAGGGCTTCATCTTGATTGTTATTGCATTGATTTGTAATAAGGGATAATCTACGATGTCAATGAGAATTATAACCTAATGCATATTGTTGTCTAAGTGCTCTATTAACTATTGTAATCAAATATCTATGTCATGTCTTGGTTGTAGGCACCTGAGTCCTACAAACCCCCTTGCCTCTACCTCGGGTGAGACTTCATCTGCTTCATAGGTGTTTCCAAAAGGGTTGGTAGTTAGGTTTTTTTTGGTGTGTTGTTGATGCATTGAACCCAGGTTCTACCCCTGTGCCAACAATAATATAATCTTAAAATCACATTTAATACATAAATGTAAAAAACCTATAACTTTTAGTATATTGAAATCCAAATGTTATAGTTAAAATCACATGCAATAGTCATGTTTCCACTCAACCAATGGAAGCACCTTCACAAGTGTTGTCCTTGAGAAGGGATGAAACTCAATGAACTAAGGGAGATTCAAGAAAACAAAAAAAAATCTTAGTATATCATATACAATTATTAAAGGAATATGACACTGAATGTTTCAACAATTTAATCATAGTGTGGTAAAGAGGGTTCTAGACTTTTCGCACCTCGAAACCATATGATATTATGGTGTGCGGGGGTCTGTTGACAAGAATATGTGAAAAAATCATCAACTCTGAAGGAAATCCCGGTCCAAATTTGTCTAAATAACGTAAGTAGTTTGGGATGACTCAGCTTAATGGGTTTTACGGCTCTGTTGGCCGATAAAGGGATCTAATCTAAACTATAAAAATAAATAACTAACTAATTATCTACTATATATATTTATGTTTTGTTATATACAAAGTGTACATATATACAGATTGCAAGATTTACGAGAAACCTTGGAAACTCAGATTATACTAAAGATCCAAATCTCAGGAAGAATGTAAATAGATCTAAGATATACCACTAATCTGCTTTTACCTTTGAAACTAAAAGAAAGGAAAAGAGTGAATGTGGATGATAATGTTATTAATTAATAAGAAAATTATTTAATCTTAAAGATGGATCTACTTTCATAAAGAAAATACAAAACTAAATAATAAAAGCAAAGAAAAACTACTAACCTAAAACAGGCCAACATTAAAAGATAAAGTGTAGTTGTTTCTTCCCATACTGAACTGCTCATATAATCTGCCTATTAAGATAAATCTATAGAAGAAAGTTATATAATTCTAAGACTATGGAATGTCAAGAGAAAGTCACTTCACTTTGACAATTCAAATCTCATTCAAAATACAGAAAGGACAACATTGTGTATTGATAATTTCAAGTGAAGATATAAGTGATGATTTGTAATAAGAAATAAATTTATGTTGAACAAATAGATCTATGAAAACCAAAAATATATGAACTAATTCAATATATTTTAAGATTTACATCAATATAATACAATCATCTGAAAATATACAATTTGGAATCATGGACTGTTAAAAGATTGAAAAAATTAATATACATATGATAATAATTAACCATGAATTGATGGAACAGACTAAAGATAATTTAAATCAATCCATAATTGATTACTTTGAAGAATATAAACCATAACACCAAGATATTATAATACAAACTGAACTCTTTAACTTGCAGGATAAAATCCTTGGTTAAAGAACGATTCTATATCCTTCAATAAAATATTTAGGAGTCCATCTCCCAAACCTTTGACCACCATACCACTCCCAAACTCAGGAGTATTTAAACAAAAAAAATAAAATAATCCTTATATCCATACGATATATGCAAATCTCTCAAAAACGGAGTGTTTTTAAAACTACATACTACTCCAAGTTTTTAGTACTAATGTTTACAACAACTTATTAAAGTTTCTTATAACAATCGTTCAAAAACTATTCTGAATTGAAATACATCCTACTTCTAGACCCAATACTTCATGGTATTCATTAACCAAGCACTACACATGACCTCTTTCCATTCCTTTTGAGAGCTCAAAACAAAAAATAAAATCTAATTAAAAATCACATTAACTTAAATTAAGACAAGCTACATAATATTTTATTATGTAGATAGTCTAAAAATAATGCAACAATTGATGCTTAACAAACTAATCAAATAAAAATAAAGCTTAACAAACAAATCAAATAAAAATAAATCTTAACAAACAAATCCAATAAAAATAAAAGCATAGATTTATT
>JZKD02S1910791.1:37134-53295 GCA_000966675.3 Picea glauca
TGTACAAAGGATTAATGTTGGGGCATGAATTTGCTCCACTGCAAATTGTCTTGTTTTCTTAACTCTCGTAATGTTCTTGGAAGGCTCCTCATGAGTACTCTTCCCCGAGGATTACCCCATAAACCATGGAACCATGCTAAACCTTTACCTAGAGACTTGACTAAGATTTGGGACGATTGCCCAAGAACTGTCTGAAGGTTCATGCGATCCGGGTATGGAAACATTATGCAAGGAAGGATAGCTCTCTAAGGTCTCAAAGTTATGGGAGTTTGAATCCCCGAGAAGTTGAATTTCGTGATTCAAGCTGAGAAGGGATAGCAAGCCCAATTATAGAAAGAGAGAATACCCTATCATTTGGTAGACATACGGTCATAATCCTTTTGGGAATAACCCAGATCTATCGAGACCGATGGATCTAGAGAAGGAGCGCAGGTATTAACTCCTCGACCCTTTCATCCTTCACATGTAGTGATGGGATCCCGGACCATAGATCCAAGGATCTGATGGATCCCTATTGATCATTGATCTTAGCCCTTGTATAGGCAGGAGAGTAGAATTTCACTGACTCACGACTTGGAGTGGTCAAGGGTAGGGCTGCATGAAATTACGATTCACGAGATCACGATGTGATCATGACCATTGGATCCAAGGCATGGGAGAACCGTTGGATCAGAACTTTTGTGGTTATCGCCTATCGGGGGTTCGAAACTTGAGGGAGTTTCTTTTCGATTGTAGAAGTCACGAAGTGTCGAGTGTCGAGGGCTCGTGCAAACACATGACCCATCTATAAGTGGCGATCACGTGGTTGATAGGTTGCTTAACAACAAGCGCCCAGAGAAAGATGCAAATGGGTGACAGGTGATGGACACGTGTCACACTGGGAAAGAGTCAACCCACTATTGACTTATCGTGGCTCGGGGTTTGGCAGGATGAAGAAGCTGCACCTTGATCGCTAAGGCCATGAAACGTCGAGAGTCGAGGTCTCGTGTGACGGGTGGCGGCAACATATCTCGTGAGTAGAGTATAGCGGGGTTGACAAGTGGCATGTGTGCATCGCTTTGGCAGAGTCCATGCAACATTGACCTCTCATGTATCGGGGATTCGTGAAGGAGGAGCACAAGAGCTCAACACCTCAACTGCCGAGGTTGCAAGTGGTACTAGTGTTTGGCCTAGTCTACAGTTACATGTAACAGGCACTAGTGAGGAGGGAGCCATACCTGTATAGTATCTCGGGTATCGATGTTTGGAGAAAGAGGAGTCGAGAGTCTTGATTCCCGACTCGCGAGTTGCAAAAGGCACTTGTGCTAAGGCTATCTTGTGGTCATTTGGAGGAGGATAAGGGAAGAGAGGGTATGCACTAGGCCCCATAGAAGTCTCAAGGATTCTGTTCCTCGAAGAAAAAGACGAAAAATCTAAGTTGTTTTAGTGGGTGTGTGACAGTTTGTTATAACAATCATTCAAAACATATTCAGAATTGAAATAGATCCTACTTCTAGACCCAATAATTCATTATATTCATTAACAAGGAGTGCATAGGATCTCTTTCAATTACTTTTGAGACCAGAAAATAAAAATAAAAATCTAATTAAAAATCACATTAACCTAAATTAATACAAGCTAGAGAATCTTTGATTCTGTAGATAGTATAAAAATAATGCAACAATTGATTCTTAACAAACAAATCAAATAAAAATAAAGATTAGCAAACAAATCAAATAAAAATAAATCTTAACAAACAAATCCAATAAAAATAAAAACATAGATTTATTTACCAAATTAAACATTGGAAAATGAGGATTTGTGCATCTCTAATCTCATAATAGCATTGACATTGGTTCAATTTTTAATAATAATATCTCTTGATTTCCTGGGTTTCTTGTTTTCCCAAGAAACATTTTTCTCTATTTCAAACCTGAACTCCCAATTTTCTCTTTCAAGATATTTATTCTGCATCATAGCGTGGTTAAGGCACATTCTCATGTATGGGATGTTTGTGTAATACTTTTGGATCCACACAAAACATTCATCACAACACATGTTCCAAATCCAAGAGAAATTATTGGTGGTATTAGTGTGGGGGATTTTCTTGCATCAACTTAGAATTTATATCATCCTAAATTCCTAAGAATCCCTCACAACCTTGGAGGAATGGGGGAAAATTAGAAACAAATTCATACAAGGGATGACTATCCTCTGTAGAGTTTGGACTTGTACTTTCAATAGAGTTTATATCTTCTATTATAATCGTTTGAATGGGATCATTCCTCTGATTATGCCTATTCCTTATCATTCTAGAAAGGATGCAACCATTCCTTTTGTTTTTAAACTCAACCTCACATACCTCCTTTAAATGCCTAACTTATTTACCTTGTTCTTTATGCTTCTCCTTGACTCCTAGCTTCACAGACTGTGACTAATAGCTTCACAGACTATGAATGATCAACAACACTTAATTAATGATTCCTCAAATCACTAAGGACACCTTCTAAGGGTTTATTAGGCACAAAACAATATCTTTTGGGTGCCAATATAGCCATAGAAAAATCCTCTATTTGGGCATCAGATGAAACGATCAGGCCATTTTTTATCTGAATCTCAATTCGAAAATCATGAGAAGAATTAGGCAAAGTCTTGGGAGAGAAACACTGTTCCACACCTTTTTTTAAATCGATGATGGGGTCAATTTGTGGGGTTAAAAATTCATTTCTTTACAGAAAACCTTTCCAAGTGTCCCCCGTGATAACCAAATGGAATTCGACGAAGATGCAGATTAGGCCATGGTGAAACAAGCTGGTCTCAAGATTAGGGCTTGGTCATTGATAAAATTTTGACATTTTTTGTAGGATTTTAAACAAGTATAAGGGTAAGTTTAAACTAAACCCCTGAAACACCATTAAGAACCATATCCTTCATAGATAATGAATTGATTAATAATAAACAATAAATAGTGCCAACGTGTGTTAAATAGCTCTAACGACATACTGTTTACATGGTATTGAGACCTTTTGTAGATCAACAGAGACCTCCATGGAATATTGGCTACCTTCATATTTTTAAACCACTTTTCTCCTTTCTAAGGAAGATTTGGTGCCTTAGCTATGAATTCCTCTCTGACCTGTATTTGAACAATCCCAATTTTGGCTTCGATACCATCAAAAGTCCTGGCAAAAGCCCTGGCCACTTCTAAATTAAAACCATTAAATGACTCGATAAAACCTAACCAACTGAACTGGGAAGGCTTACCCATCACGTCGTCATGGGACAACAAGGTTTGTGGGCCATTCAGCTCTATCCTCACTATGGGAGCCATAAACTAAATAGGGGTAAACTAGAAGACACAAAAACAATTTTCATCAAGGAGAAAACGTTGTAATCGTGACAGACAAAGCCCATAAAGAACGAAGGAGGTCAAACGACCATACCTATGATAAACAAACACTTGTGGATTTGAGGATGCTCTACCATTATCTACCACTCCAGGTTTTTATTACCTCCAATAGACCAGAGGACAAAGATATTAGAATATATCAAATCCATGAAACCCTCGCGGCCTGCCACGAACTACTGGCATGATTTCGAGGACATTAGCACCACACAGAGTAATAATTCATGTAATAGTTGAAAGGTCAAGCAATCTTAAGTGATCATTACTAAAACTGTGTCATTATATGACAATGGTGGGTGTCAAAGAGTTACATCGAGACTATTTAGAGAGGTAAAGTTTTAAATAATACCCAATATCATTCATATCAATGATTTATCAATAGTTTTAAAAAAGGTTTTAGTTCATGCTCGATACTTAAGTTCATAAATAGTTTAAATCAACTCATACCTCTTAAAATTGAGCTTAGTTTCTACGAAGTGAGCCTTTCTTAGGTGTTTTAACATAATTCATAGACTTTCAATTTAAACATAGCTCAAGGATCTTCTTATTCAGACCTTAGATTAATTAGAGAAAACAAACAATAATCTTTCATCCATGCAAAGGAATATTGTCACACGAGTTTGATGAACGATTTGTACGAAAAGAAGCTTCAATTTAATGCTTTACAGTCATTAAATTGAAGCTAGAAAACAGTCAATAAGTGACACAATGATCCATAGGATTTTTTAAATGACTATGGTTGAGTTTTAATTTTGCATCCGTTAATTAACCATTTGATAAACTTAGTGAAGGAATGAGGAATGAAAAGGAATTATTACAGCCAAATACACATTTGTAGATCTGAAATGAAAGAATAAACATCAAACCATAACATGCAGATTGAAAATGGAGTTCGGCACAAGTTTTCCTACGTCTCTGAGCCTTTGTCTCTGTGGGGGAGGCTTCTTTATTTCTGTTCAAATGCTCAAAAGTACATCGCTGCAATGCCAAATGGTGACAAGACTAATATGGTCATGTTCGTCCAGATCTCAAGAACACTGCAAAGAAAACGACACACAAAACGGACATCCGGAGCTCCCAGAAATGATCCGACAGAGTCTCCTCCTCAAAAGCTTCTCTGCATCAACATGGCTTTGGCTTGGCTTTTCTTCAGTATAACTCTGCTCTAACTGCCCTCACATGGCCTGAAACAAGCCTGGTTTATATAGCCTTGAATTTGGTTGCTCACCTCCAACTTCTTCCAAGAATTTGGCCTCCAAAAATGCCCAATATCCCCCCAAAATGGAGAGAATCAGCTAAAATTAGGCATAATTACAACAAAAAAACCAAACTATATAACAAAAACCCTAAATATAAAGTTCATTTAGCATAAGCCCCTGATTCCCGTGCGCGCGCCCCTTTGCATGGTCGTATGAGTCGGCCATGTGGCCACGCGCCCCATGCATTACGTGCTAGCCCCTTTGTTCTCGGTCCAGCTCATGGTTCTGTTGGTGTTTGGATAAAACCATGGCTTAAGTTGTAACCCCCACGCTCTTGTAGTTGTAGACCCGGGTCTCGTGGAAAATACATAGGCCCATGGCCTAATTGTTACAACCACCCTGCACTCTCCCAGTTCCATGGACTATTTTTATATGGTGTGGTTTTACACCGAGGGATGGGGCTAAGCCCTGACCATTTTTACCGCCATTCAAACCTTTAAACAAATTCATATAAATTTAATGCCATTCATATAACAAGAACCAACCATAGGGCGGGCGGTTAGCCTAGCCTGGTCACTCCACAACCGGAGGGGAGGTCTTTGGTTCGACCCCCATGCACACCACACAATTTTACATATGACCCAACGAACCAATCATGGGGTTCCATGTGGAAGCCCATGACTGGGCCATGTGGCACCTTAACCACCAACCAAAACATGCCATGTGTCAGCTGATGATTGGTCCACATGTTTGCCACATCGTCTGCTGTACTACCACCTCAACCTATTGCATCAGCCCTACTGTACTTCTCTGTCATCCTTCCACGTTAGTTGTTGACGTCACCTGTGCCACATGTCACCCTTTCAGTGGTGACACATGTCACCTCAGGATTGGTCCAACTATACCTCCATACGCCCGAATCCGCCTGACACATGTCGCCTCTTGGTGTTGTCACGTGTCATCATCCGAGGCTTCCACATGTCGCATTCTGGAACCACCACATCAAATGTACGGACCGTACGGTCTACATAGTCAGCATGACACGTGGACTGTATGGACTGTACAGTCATCCCCCTTTTTTGCATGTTTGACTTTTTAGATAGAACGCGATATCTTCTCCATACGGAGCCCGTTTGAACAAGTAAATATACCACCAGAATCAGGAAGATGAGACAGATGCAATGGCATAGGTTTCATTGCATTCCGAGAACTTTCATTTTTGAGCATTTTTCAAGCCCTATCAGGCTTCTAGATCCAATTTCGGATCACACCTCCTCACAAAAAGACCTTTTGGTCCCCAAAAGGTTACTGACCAGTCAACAATCTTGGGATAGGCCACCCGACTTGCTCTCTATCTCTGAACTCTGTCCTGTGCACCTGTCTCATCAAGATCAATTGTAACAAAATCATGACAACTGACAATATATTATTATCCATTTGAACCCCGTTACATCTTACTGAAGCCACTATCATCCATGTAGAAAACATTTCTAATGACAACATCAAAAAGACAACTGCAAATGAACTGATATACTTGAAGTATTTGCACGACATGAGCTTATCTTGAAGCAACTTATGATTGATTTTCCATTCAACAACCATGTCTTGTTCTTGCTTAAGATCAATTANGGCATGATTTCGAGGACATTAGCACCACACAGAGTAATAATTCATGTAATAGTTGAAAGGTCAAGCAATCTTAAGTGATCATTACTAAAACTGTGTCATTATATGACAATGGTGGTTGTCAAAGAGTTACATCGAGACTATTTAGAGAGGTAAAGTTTTAAATAATACCCAATATCATTCATATCAATGATTTATCAATAGTTTTAAAAAAGGTTTTAGTTCATGCTAGATACTTAAGTTCATAAATAGTTTAAATCAACTCATACCTCTTAAAATTGAGCTTAGTTTCTAGGAAGTGAGCCTTTCTTAGGTGTTTTAACATAATTCATAGACTTTCAATTTAAACATAGCTCAAGGATCTTCTTATTCAGACCTTAGATTAATTAGAGAAAACAAACAATAATCTTTCATCCATGCAAAGGAATATTGTCACACGAGTTTGATGAACGATTTGTACGAAAAGAAGCTTCAATTTAATGCTTTACAGTCATTAAATTGAAGCTAGAAAATAGTCAATAAGTGACACAATGATCCATAGGATCTTTTAAATGACTATGGTTGAGTTTTAATTTTGCATCCGTTAATTAACCATTTGATAAACTTAGTGAAGGAATGAGGAATGAAAAGGAATTATAACAGCCAAATACACATTTGTAGATCTGAAATGAAAGAATAAACATCAAACCATAACATGCAGATTGAAAACGGCGTTCGGCACAAGTTTTCCTACGTCTCCGAGCCTTTGTCTCTGTGGGGGAGGCTTCTTTATTTCTGTTCAAATTCTCAAAAGTACATCGCTGCAATGCCAAATGGTGACAAGACTAATCTGGTCATGTTCGTCCAGATCTCAAGAACACTGCAAAGAAAACGACACACAAAACAGACATCCGGAGCTCCCAGAAATGATCCGACAGAGTCTCCTCCTCAAAAGCTTCTCTGCATCAACATGGCTTTGGCTTGGCTTTTCTTCAGCATAAATCTGCTCTGACTTCCCTCCCATGGCCTCAAACAGGCCTGGTTTATATAGCCTTGAATTTGGTTGCTCACCTCCAACTTCTTCCAAGAATTTGGCCTCCAAAAATGCCCAATATCCCCCAAAAATGGAGAGAATCAGCTAAAATTAGGCATAATTACAACAAAAAAACCAAACTATATAACAAAAACCCAAAATATAAAGTTCATTTGGCATAAGCCCCTGATTCCCGTGCGCACGCCCCTTTGCATGGTCGTATGAGTCGGCCATGTGGCCACGCGCCCCATGCATTACGTGCTAGCCCCTTTGTTCTCGGTCCATCTCATGGTTCTGTTGGTGTTTGGATAAAACCGTGGCTTCAGTTGTAACCCCCATGACCTGGGTCTCGTGGAAAATACATAGGCCCATGGCCTAATTGTTACAACCACCCCGCACTCTCCCAGTTCCATGGACTATTTTTATATGGTGTGGTTTTACACCAAGGGATGGGGCTAAGCCCCGACCATTTTTACCGCCATTCAAACCTTTAAACAAATTCATATAAATTTAATGCCATTCATATAACAAGAACCAACCATAGGGCGGGCGGTTAGCCTAGCCTGGTCACTCCACAACCGGAGGGGAGGTCTTTGGTTCGACCCCCGTGCACACCACACAATTTTACATATGACCCAATGAACCAATCATGGGGTGCCATGTGGCAGCCCATGACTGGGCCATGTGGCACCTTAACCACCAACCAAAACATGCCATGTGTCAGCTGATGATTGGTCCACATGTTTTCCACATCGTCTGTTGTACTACCACCTCAACCTATTGCATCAGCCCTACCGTACTTCTCTGTCATCCTTCCACGTTAGTTGCTGACGTGACCTGTGCCACATGTCACCCTTTCAGTGGTGACACATGTCACCTCAGGATTGGTCCAACTATACCTCCATACGCCCGAATCCGCCTGACACATGTCACCTCTTGGTGCTTTCACGTGTCATCATCCGAGGATTCCACATGTCGCATTCTGGAACCACCACATTAGATGTACGGACCGTACGGTCTACATAGTCAGCATGACACGTGGACTGTATGGACTGTACAGTCATCCCCCTTTTTTGCATGTTTGACTTTTCAGATAGAACGCGATATCTTATCCATACGGAGCCCGTTTGACCAAGTAAATATACCACCAGAATCAGGAAGATGAGACGGATGCAATGGCATAGGTTTCATTGCATTCCGAGCACTTTCATTTTTGAGCATTTTTCAAGCCCTATCAGGCTTCTAGATCCAATTTCGGATCACACCTCCTCACAAAAAGACCTTTTGGTCCCCAAAAGGTTACTCACCAGTCAACAATCTTGGGATAGGCCACCCGACTTGCTCTCTGTCTCTGAACTCTATCCTGTGCACCTGTCTCATCAAGATCAATTGTAACACAATCATGACAACTGGCAATACATTATTATCCATTTGAACCCTGTTACATCTTACTGAAGCCACTATCATCCATGTAGAAAACATTGCTAATGACAACATCAAAAAGACAACAGCAAATGAACTGATATACTTGAAGTATTTGCACGACATGAGCTTATCTTGAAGCAACTTATGATTGATTTTCCATTCAACAACCATGTCTTGTTCTTGCTTAAGATCAATTACTTCATTTGAAACAATTATTGATTTGTTTCTTACTTGCACGGCCTTCGTTAATTGTTCCATTGTTTGAAGTGTTTTATTTTCTTTAACATGATGAGCATGAACCACATAATCATGACCTACTTTAGTGAATTGATATTGATTCTTTGTCTTGTAGAAGATTTCCTTACGATCATACAAGTACGGACTACCTAAGACCATTCCACATTCTTTTAATGACACAACATCACAAGTTACTTCATCCACATACTTAGATGAAATTTCAAATTTGATTGTGCACTACTTTTTTATGTGCATCTGATGATGATTGCTTATCCATTTAAGTGTGTAAGGCTTATGATGAGTTTGTGTTTTTAATCCCAATTTCTTAACCAATTCTTTTGATATTAGATTAGATTGAGATCCACAGTCGATTAATGTATCTATCTTAGTGTGTCGCAGGATTACCCTTATATGAAACAACTTGCTTCTACAATCAATCTCTTCACCAAATTTACCTGTCATACCAACCAATGAAATCTTAGATTCATCACCTGAATCCGATCCCAAGTCTGTAGGCTTTGATGTCATTGTTGCCACTGTTTGCATTCCCTTCTTTTCTTTGAACCACTTTGGCCTCTTCTCAGGATGCAACTGCCAACATTTGTCTTCATCATGTCCCTCTTTCTTGCAATGCTTGCAAGAGGGTTTTCCTTCCTTCTTTGTCACAACATTTGTATTCTTTCCATGCTTTTTCCTCTTGTCTTCTTTCTTTGAAAACAACGATTCCCCTAACACAACTTCTTTCCCTGCTTCAATATACATAGTTTGAACAGAAACCTCATCAAGGTTAGTGGGTCTAAACATGAAAACAATGTTTCTAATATGCGCAGGCAAACCTCCAATATACTTCATAAGGGTTTCTTGTGTTTGCAAAGGAATGTCTAACATTAATACCATTTTTCTAAATCCATCGGTGTATTCTTGCACCGATTGTCCTTTTCTTAGTTTTAAAGATTTCCATTCAATTATTTCTTTTTCTTTATAACCCAAAGGATAAAATTGTTTCCTAAGTGCAGAAATGAAATTCTTCCATGATGGAAATACATTACCCAAATCTTGTGTTCCTTTTGGCAGCTTGCTTTGCCACGAGCTATACCTGCAAGTCTCAAAGATGCCAACTTAATTTGTGTGGCCTCATCCTTGATCTGTTGCACACTGCAGTATAAGTCCATCTGTCTGATCCAGTTATCAAGTTTTTCTGCATTTAATTCACCATCATATATGGGCAACTCAAATTTTACATCAAGTTTTAAAAATGGCATTTCATGTTTATTCTTATGAACATTTTTCTTCTCATTATATTTAGAACTTGGACTTGAAGAAGAAGGAGAAGAAGGAGGTGTTGATGGAGGTGAAGGAGGAATGTGAGGATGGTCCTCTTCCTCTTCACTTTTTCCTTTTGAAGAATTACCCAAAACTGGTCGCTTTCATTCCAAATAATCTTCATACAAAACTGTCACCATCTCCGACATAGCATGGAATGTTTTCCAGAACTCTTTCTCATCTTGAGAAATCCATTATTCCGATGCCATCTTCTCACTGTGAGAAGCTCTCTTTCTCAATCCAATTAATGGATTCTCTGCAACAAGCTCGCCTTCACAATGTTGTAGCTTTTCTTTGGTTAACATGCAAAACTCAAATCCAAATGTCAACTAGCTCTTATACCACTTGATCCATCAAATATTTTAAATGACTATGGTTGAGTTTTAATTTTGCATGCGTTAATTAACCATTTGAGAAACTTAGTGAAAGAATGAGGAAAGAAAAGGAATTATAATAGCCATATACACATTTGCAGATCTGAAATGAAAGAATAAACAGTAAACCATAACACGCAAATTGATAACGGAGTTCGGCACAACTTTGCCTACGTCGCCAGGACTTTGTCTCTATGGGGGAGGCTTCTTTATTTCTATTCAAATGCTCAAAAGTACATCACTACAATTCCAAATGGAGACAAGAATAATCTGTTCATGTTCGTTCAGATCTCAAGAACCCTGCAAAGAAAACGGTACGAAAAACGGACGTCCAGAGCTCCCAGAAATGATCCGACAACGTCTCCTCCTCAAAAGCTTCTCTACATCAACATGGCTTTGGCTTGGCTTTTCTTCAGCATAACTCTGCTTTGACTGCCCTCCCATGGCCTCAAACAGGTCTAGTTTATATATCCTTGAAGTTGGTTTTTCACCTCCAACTTCCTCCAAGACTTTGGCCTCCAAAAATGCCCAATATTCCCCAAAAATGGAGACAATCAGCTAAAATTAGGCATAATTACAACAAAAAAACCAAACTATATAACCAAAACCCAAAATATAAAGATCATTGGGCATAAGCCCCTGATTCCCATGCGCATGCCCCTTTGCATGGTCGTATGAGTCGGCCATGTGGCCACGCGCCCGATGCATTACACGCTAGCCCCTTTGTTCTCGGTCCATCTCATGGTTTTGTTGGTGTTTGGATAAAACCGTGGCTTAAGTTGTAACCCACGCGCTCTTGTAGCTGTAGCCTCGGGTCTCGTGGCAAATGCATAGGCCCATAGCCTAACTGTTACAACCGCCCTGCGCCGCTCCTAGTTCCATGGACTATGTTTATATGGTGTGGTTTTACGCCGAGGGTTGGGGCTAAGCCCCGACCCTTTTTACCGCCGTTCAAACCTTTAAAAAAATTCATATAAATTTAATGCCATTCATATAACAAGAACCAACCATAGGGCAGGCGGTTAGCCCAGTCTGGTCAGTCCACAATCGGAGGGGAGGTCGCCGGTTCGACCCTCGTGCACACCACACAATTTTACATATGACCCAATGAACCAATCACGGGGTGCCACGTGGCACCTTAACCACCAACCAAAACATGCCACNTTACTTCATTTGAAACAATTATTGATTTGTTTCTTACTTGCACGGCCTTCGTTAATTGTTCCATTGTTTGAAGTGTTTTATTTTCTTTAACATGATGAGCATGAACCACATAATCCTGACCTACTTTAGTGAATTGATATTGATTCTTTGTCTTGTAGAAGATTGCCTTACGATCATACAAGTACGGACTACCTAAGACCATTCCACATTCTTTTAATGACACAACATCACAAGTTACTTCATCCACATACTTAGATGAAATTGAAAATTTGATTGTGCACTGCTTTTTTATGTGCATCTGATGATGATTGCTTATCCATTTAAGTGTGTAAGGCTTATGATGAGTTTGTGTTTTTAATCCCAATTTCTTAACCAATTCTTTTGAGATTAGATTAGATTGAGATCCACAGTCGATTAATGTATCTATCTTAGTGTGTCACAGGATTACCCTTATATGAAACAACTTGCTTCTACAATCAATCTCTTCACCAAATTTACCTTTCATACCAACCAATGAAATCTTAGATTCATCACCTGAATCCGATCCCAAGTCTGTAGGCTTTGATGTCATTGTTTCCACTGTTTGCATTCCCTTCTTTTCTTTGAACCACTTTGGCCTCTTCTCGGGATGCAACTGCCAACATTTGCCCTCATCATGTCCCTCTTTCTTGCAATGCTTGCAAGAGGGTTTTCCTTCCTTCTTTGTCACAACATTTGTATTCTTTCCATGTTTTTTCCTCTTGTCTTCTTTCTTTGAAAACAACGATTCCCCTAACACAACTTCTTTCCCTGCTTCAATATACATAGTTTGAACAGAAACCTCATCAAGGTTGGTGGGTCTAAACATGAAAACAATGTTTCTAATATGCGTAGGCAAACCTCCAATATACTTCATAAGGGTTTCTTGTGTTTCCAAAGGAATGTCTAACATTAATGCCATTTTTCTAAATCCATCGGTGTATTCTTGCACTGATTGTCCTTTTCTTAGTTTTAAAGATTTCCATTCAATTATTTCTTTTTCTTTATAACCCAAAGGATAAAATTGTTTCCTAAGTGCAGAAATGAAATTCTTCCATGATGGAAATACATTACCCACATTTTGTGTTCCTTTTTTCAGCTTGCTTTGCCACCAGATAAGAGCTGTACCTGCAAGTCTCAAAGATGCCAACTTAATTTGTGTGGCCTCATCCTTGATCTGTTGCACACTGCAGTATACGTCCATCTGTCTGATCCAGTTATCAAGTTTTTCTGCATTTAATTCACCATCATATATGGGCAACTCAAATTTTACATCAAGTTTTAAAAATGGCATTTCATGTTTATTCTTATAAACATTTTTCTTCTCATTATATTTAGAACTTGAAATTGAAGAAGAAGGAGAAGAAGGAGGTGTTGATGGAGGTGAAGGAGGAATGTGAGGATGGTCCTCTTCCTCTTCACTTTTTCCTTTTGAAGAATTACCCAAAACTGGTCGCTTTCATTCCAAATAATCTTCATACAAAACTGTCACCATCTCCGACATAGCATGGAATGTTTTCCAGAACACTTTCTCATCTTGAGAAATCCATTATTCCGATGCCATCTTCTCACTGTGAGAAGCTCTCTTTCTCAATCCAATTAATGGATTCTCTGCAACAAGCTCGCCTTCACAATGCTGTAGCTTTTCCTTGGTTAACATGCAAAACTCAAATCCAAATGTCAACTAGCTCTTATACCACTTGATCCATCAAATCTTTTAAATGACTATGGTTGAGTTTTAATTTTGCATGCGTTAATTAACCATTTGAGAAACTTAGTGAAAGAATGAGGAAAGAAAAGGAATTATAATATCCATATACACATTTGCAGATCTGAAATGAAAGAATAAATAGTAAACCATAACACGCAAATTGATAACGGAGTTCGGCACAACTTTGCCTACGTCTCCAGGACTTTGTCTCTATGGGGGAGGCTTCTTTATTTATGTTCAAATGATCAAAAGTACATCACTACAATGACAAATGGAGACAAGACTAATCTGTTCATGTTCGTTCAGATCTCAAGAACCCTGCAAAGAAAACGGCACGAAAAACGAACGTCCGGAGCTCCCAGAAATGATCCGACAACGTCTCCTCCTCAAAAGCTTCTCTACATCAACATGGCTTTGGCTTGGCTTTTCTTCAGCATAACTCTGCTTTGACTGCCCTCCCATGGCCTCAAACAGGTCTAGTTTATATATCCTTGAAGTTGGTTTTTCACCTCCAACTTCCTCCAAGACTTTGGCCTCCAAAAATGCCCAATATTCCCCAAAAATGGAGACAATCAGCTAAAATTAGGCATAATTACAACAAAAAAACCAAACTATATAACCAAAACCCAAAATATAAAGATCATTGGGCATAAGCCCCTGATTCCCATGCGCATGCCCCTTTGCATGGTCGTATGAGTCGGCCATGTGGCCACGCGCCCGATGCATTACACGCTAGCCCCTTTGTTCTCGGTCCATCTCATGGTTTTGTTGGTGTTTGGATAAAACCGTGGCTTAAGTTGTAACCCACGCGCTCTTGTAGCTGTAGCCTCGGGTCTCGTGGCAAATGCATAGGCCCATAGCCTAACTGTTACAACCGCCCTGCGCCGCTCCTAGTTCCATGGACTATGTTTATATGGTGTGGTTTTACGCCGAGGGTTGGGGCTAAGCCCCGACCCTTTTTACCGCCGTTCAAACCTTTAAAAAAATTCATATAAATTTAATGCCATTCATATAACAAGAACCAACCATAGGGCAGGCGGTTAGCCCAGTCTGGTCAGTCCACAATCGGAGGGGAGGTCGCCGGTTCGACCCTCGTGCACACCACACAATTTTACATATGACCCAATGAACCAATCACGGGGTGCCACGTGGCACCTTAACCACCAACCAAAACATGCCACGTGTCAGCTGATGATTGGTCCACATGTCTGCCACATCGTCTGCCGTACTTCCACCTCAACCTACCACGTCAACCCTGCCATACTGGTCTATTATCCTGCTACATCATCTGCTGACGTCACCCGTGACACATGTCACCCTTTCAGTGGTGACACGTGTCACCTCAGGATTGGTCTAACTGTACCTCCGTATGCCCAAATCCACCTGACACATGTCGCCTCCTGGTGCTGCCACATGTCATCATCTGAGGTTGCCACATGTCGTATTCTAGAACCGCCACATCAGCGGTACAGACCGTACGGTCTTCACAGTAAGCATGACATGTGGACTGTACGGACTGTACAGTCATCCCATTTTTTTCCTGTTTGACTTTTCGGACAGAACGCGATATCTTATCCATACAGAGCCCGTTTGACCAAGTAAATATACCACCGGAATCAGGAAGATGAGACAGACGCAATGGAATAGGTTTTGTTGCATTCCGAGCACTTTAATTTTTGAGCATTTTTCAAGCCCTATTAGGCTTCTGGATCCAATTTCGGATCACACAAACATATTCACACGAAATGATCAAAATTCAAACAAGACTGATTAGCACTAAACAATCACAGCTTTGTACAAAAACAAAATTAGTCAATTGACATATATACATACCAGGCAGTGAGTATAAAAATGATTTTGTATTTCAAATAACAATGAAAAGCAAGATACTAGTTGGGCAGCCAACAAGTTCTTATTTCCACCTTCTATGCTAATGATCGCAACCACATTTAGCATTGGCACCCCCCTTAGCAAAGATCTTACTAACACCTTCAACTTTGGTGATTGCAACCACACTGAACAATGACGTTCTACTCTACAAAAAACTTGCAACCACCTTCAACCCTTAGTTGATAGAAAACATAGTTCATAGTGGCATCCAACAATTGGGCCTAAGATAAAAGTTTTACGGGATGATTTTATATTCTATTAACACTTTTTCCTTTTCCTGGCCTAAAAAAAAAGTATTTCAAAAACGTTTTATGGGATGATTTTATATTGTATTAACAAGGATGGATGTGGGATTAAGCACTAAAAAAATGTTTGTACAATAGAGTATTTTCATGAAGATAATGAATAGATTGAGGTTTTTAATTGGTTCATTTTAACTCGTAAAACATTTACTATGGAATTATAGTAAAATCTAGATTCGCTTTGGATAATGAATCATAGTAAAACCTAAAATTAGGTATGGATAATGAATCATAAAAAAACTTAAATTCAATCTCAATGATGGACTTAACTTAATTAGTTGAGTTTCTTTTTACATCGAGGTCGCAAAGGTTGAAATATATATTAATATTTGATATTTGTTATTGATAGTCAAATAAAACGTGCGGGCTATGTTTAAACAATAATCTTGAGCTATAATTATCATACAAAATATACACATTCTGAGAGGAAGAGGGAGAGTGGCTGGGAACGGTGGGTCAATCTTGTAATGAAGCAGAGCTGGGATTAATGGTCCA
>JZKD02S1910791.1:53305-74005 GCA_000966675.3 Picea glauca
CATGCAGACCATCCACAAACCTTCTAGCCTTAGACCACACTATTCATCACTCTCAACAGTGAGTCACCCCCGAGTTGGGACTAAAATCGACTCGGATAAAGAGATTCCTAACCAGGCTAAAGGCTCATAGACAACAAGGAATAATCTTTTTCAAGTGCTCACTCAACTGATAACCTACAGTCCCTCATTCCCCAAATGTTTGTCCCAACCAAGGAAGTGTGCCCCTTCTCTACTCAATAGTCCCTCGGCTTCCCCACTTCCCTTCCAGGGCTTCAACAATAGGCCAAACAAGAAGTCTTAGAGCCCTACAACTGTAGTTTAGCACCTTCAGGAAATCAATTCCCCAACAATTCTCTCATCCAGAGAGAAATCGATCACAGGCTTGACAACCCGCCTCTTCAGTATCCCATGGGCCTAACAACTCGTTTCTTCAGTCTAGCTCCCAAGATAACAACTACACCAACATATATGGCTATGGATATAGTATCGGTACAGTTAAATGAATGTCTGGAAGATAATTGACTGTGTGATTGCAAAAATGGTCATGGAGTCATGGATGAATGATGGTTGAATGATGGAAAAATGTGATGGAAAATATGATAGGAAATGAACTAAGTCCCAACAATATGCATGCATGTCCCCAAATTGACACTTGTCATGTTGGGAGCTACTTTGGCCGACTTGACCCCAACTTTAGAACTTAGGATAAAATAATTATCCATACTTTATACTTAACAAATATAAATATAATATTCCTTTTTGGATTAAGCTCCCTAGCTTAGCCCCTTTCCTTAAATTATCCCCTTTCTTGGCATAGGGTGGTCCATCTGGTGTACTGGTCCTTGTAGCTTCCAATGATGTAGTACTGTGGTCGGTCCCCCATCTCTTTTATTGTGGTCGGTCTATGCGCAACGATGTATTTATATTAATTATGAGACATGTACAAAAACACACGCACTAACCTTTAACATCTAGGCTCTTCGGCCTAATCAAAAGATAAGCATCCTATCTTATAATAATTGGCTCACCAGCCTATAAAACATAGCATATACACAAAGGCTTGTTGGCCTCACAATCACGTGCACTCAAGTTTTTGCGTGTGGTATCCAAGAATGTGCACACTTCCTCCTATTACTGTACAGTACATGCGTGCACTATACCATGAAATCTGTATATAAAATGATGTCATACAACTCATCGACTTAAGTGCATTTGCATTTACATTTACAATTGGGTTTGGCCTTAGGGATATTACACTTTTTGTGAGCAAAAGGAAACAGAGGAATCGTCAATATTTACAGTCATGGTCACCTAGGAGTCCTTCAGGGATGTTATTAAGGAACAATATTACCTTGTAGGAAGTTATGAGGACCTGTACACAAAATGGACCACATTATAATAGGAAAGACACCAAGTCATACCAAAGTTCACAAATGGGGGGATAGATCATTGACGTGGAACCCAGTGCCACCATTTCCACTACCAAGATCCAGCCTAGTGAACCAGATGAACCAGAGGAAGGCAAGCACCTCTTCCATTCACAAATGTGGGTGAAAGGCACGCCACTACTCTTCAACATTGATAGCGGTAGTCAGAAGAACCTCATCTCAGTAGAGGTTGTCAAGATTCTATAACTTTCGACAGTGTCGCACCCACATCCCTACACCATTGGATGGCTCTTCCAAGGAAGCGATCTCCACATCATCCAACAACATAATTTTTCATAGAACAACAATCCCTTAAATGATGAGGTATTGTGTGATGTTTCTCCTATTGGATTTTGTGATTTATTTTGGGAAAACCTTATTTATGGAAACATCATCTTGTATATGAGTCTAGTCCTTGAAGTGTTATTATTAACTTGAACAAGAAATTGTACAGGATACCCGAGGCAATCCCACCTAGTGTTATTTCCTTGATATCTACCAAGCAATGAAGGAAGGTCATATCTCAAACCAAGAAGTGTGTCTTCTTCTTGATTCTCTTTCAGAATGAGTGAAATATTGTTACCACATTGAGGGCCAACACGGCTGACCNCTCCCTAGCTTAGCCCCTTTCCTTAAATTATCCCCTTTCTTGGCATAGGGTGGTCCATCTGGTGTACTGGTCCTTGTAGCTTCCAATGATGTAGTACTGTGGTCGGTCCCCCATCTCTTTTATTGTGGTCGGTCTATGCGCAACGATGTATTTATATTAATTATGAGACATGTACAAAAACACACGCACTAACCTTTAACATCTAGGCTCTTCGGCCTAATCAAAAGATAAGCATCCTATCTTATAATAATTGGCTCACCAGCCTATAAAACATAGCATATACACAAAGGCTTGTTGGCCTCACAATCACGTGCACTCAAGTTTTTGCGTGTGGTATCCAAGAATGTGCACACTTCCTCCTATTACTGTACAGTACATGCGTGCACTATACCATGAAATCTGTATATAAAATGATGTCATACAACTCATCGACTTAAGTGCATTTGCATTTACATTTACAATTGGGTTTGGCCTTAGGGATATTACACTTTTTGTGAGCAAAAGGAAACAGAGGAATCGTCAGTATTTACAGTCATGGTCACCTAGGAGTCCTTCAGGGATGTTATTAAGGAACAATATTACCTTGTAGGAAGTTATGAGGACCTGTACACAAAATGGACCGCATTATAATAGGAAAGACACCAAGTCATACCAAAGTTCACAAATGGGGGGATGGATCATTGACGTGGAACCCAGTGCCACCGTTTCCACTACCAAGATCCAGCCTAGTGAACCAGATGAACCAGAGGAAGGCAAGCTCCTCTTCCATTCACAAATGTGGGTGAAAGGCATGCCACTACTCTTCAACATTGATAGCGGTAGTCAGAAGAACCTCATCTCAGTAGAGGTTGTCAAGATTCTAGAACTTTCGACAGTGTCGCACCCACATCCCTACACCATTGGATGGCTCTTCCAAGGAAGCAATCTCCACATCAGCCAACAACATAATTTTTCGTAGAACAACAATCCCTTAAATGATGAGGTATTGTGTGATGTTTCTCCTATTGGATTTTGTGATTTATTTTGGGAAAACCTTATTTATGGAAACATCATCTTGTATATGAGTCTAGGCCTTGAAGTGTTATTATTAACTTGAACAAGAAATTGTACAGGATACCCGAGGCAATCCCACCTAGTGTTATTTCCTTGATCTCTACCAAGCAATGAAGGAAGGTCATATCTCAAACCAAGAAGTGTGTCTTCTTCTTGATTCTCTTTCAGAATGAGTGAAATATTGTTACCACATTGAGGGCCAACACGGCTGACCTCTCCACACAATAGAAGCAAGTGAATAAGGTCATGTAAGAATACCAAGATATATTCTCCTCAAAACCAGAGTACCTCTCCACTATCAAGTCAAGCATCCCATTGATCTAACCCTCCATGCACCGCTACCCAATGGGCCAGTCTGCCACTGCTCTCTATTAGAGAATGAGGAGATCAAGTGAAAAATCCAAGAACTCCTCCACAAGGGGAACATCCATCCCATATCATCACCTTGTGGGAGCCCAATCATCCTAGTGTAGAAGAAAGATGAAACATGGAGACTCTACATTGATTATTGGGCCCTAAAAGAAATCATAGTCGGGAACCAGTAACTGATTCCCTGAAACGACGATCTCCTTGATCAACTCAAGGGGGGAAATAATTCAACAATATTAATCTGAAGTATGGCTACGACCAAGTCCCAATAGAGCAGACAGATGTATGGAAGACCACCTTATAGTTGAAAGAAGGTATTTTTGAATGGATGGTCATGACCTTTGGTTTGACAAATGCTCCAACAACCTTCATGAGGTTTATGGATGATATCTTGCAACCTTTCACCATTTGTAGTGGTGTATCGTGATGACATCCTCATATATAAAAAGACACGGGTGGCACACTTGCAGCACATTCAATAGGTTATGCACACCCTACAATAGGACAAGCTATATTCCAACTTGGAAAAATGTTCCTTTGTCATGGACATGGTCTAGTATCAACATGGTGTGCATTTGGATCTAGTGAAAATATTTGTCATCCATGATTGACCAGCACTAACCACACTCACTGATCTACGAAGCTTCTTGGGCATTGCCAATTTCTATTGCAGGTTCGTGTTGGTATTCTCTCATATTACATGGTCCCTTAGCCAAGTAACCATGTGTGGTGGTAAGGAAAAATTTGCATGGGGTATGTCCCAACAACATGCATTCGATGATTTGAAGTAGTGTTTGTGCTCATATGCAGTACATTCATTATCTAACCTGTAGTAGCCTTTTCAGATCGAGATATATGCTTCAACATATGGTGTCGACACAATTCTCACTCAACACAATGACCCCGTGGCCTATCATAGTGAGACACCATTGGAGACCATCCATAAGTACCCTACTGACAACAAATAAATGTAATCCATTGTGAAATCTTCCCGCCAGTGGAGGAATTACATTATTTGGAAGGATATAGTCATCCACATTGATCATAAGCCAATGCAAATCCTACAGACCTAAGGAAAATTGTACAATGACCGCCCTCAGAAGTGGTCCACATACTTACAATAGTTCCACCTTAACATCAAGTATAAAATATGAAGTACCAACCAAGTCATTGATTGCCTCAAAAAACCTCTAGTTGCAACAGTCACCACACTCCTAGACTCTTGTGGCTAGGAGACCTCCATATGGCCCCACCTCTATGAAATAGACCCTAACTTTTTCACAACCTACCAAATGTTGGGCACAAAATTAGTTGTCCCTAATTTCCATCTTCAGGATGGGTTGTTGTGTCATCTGGGCCATCTCTGTGTTCCATCAAGTGAGCGAGTGAAGATGATTTGTGAATCCCACTACAGTTGGGTAGCAGGACACTTCGACATTGAAAATACAGTGGCACTGCTGCAACAACATTTCTACTGGTTAAAACTTCGACAATATGTCAGTTAGTATATCAGGTCGTGCAGTGCCTGTGGTATTTCTAAACTGGCCACTAAGAAATAGGGCTTCTACAACCCTCTACCTACTCCTGGAAGGACATGGGAATCCATTTCAATGGACTACATGTCAGGCCTTTCGTCCACCAAGCGGGGAAATGACTATGTTTTTGTGGTTGTTGATCACTTTTCTAAAATGGCGATTCTGCCCCCCTGCAAGAAGAACATCATAGTTGAGGCCACTATCAAGATCTTCTTTGAACAAGTATGGGTACATTTTGGAATCCCCCAAAAGATTATCTCATATTGGGACAATCGGTTCCTCAACACATTCTTTTTGAGCCTCTAGTCACTGCTATACGCCAAGCTCACCAAATTCATTGCTTTCCACCCTCAGATAGATGGCTAAACTGATATCGTCAATCAGATGATCGTGCATATCCTACACATGTACAATTCCAAGAACCCCCACACATGGGATGAGATTCTTCCCTATGTTCATCACAGCTACAATAAATCCCTACATAGCTCAACTGACCACAACCCCTTTCAAGTGGGCTTGGGATTCCAACTATTGGGTCCCATGGACATTGCACTACCCCTTGCAACCACCCCGACTGAATCATCGCCTGCTCCAACTGAAGATGAAAAATACACTTGGTTCATTGAGTAGATCCAACACATATTCCAACAAGTTCATGATATTTTATAGAAGTCCAATTCCAGGTACAAGCAACGCCGTGATCAACATCGGGTGCCACATAAGTTTCAGGTGGGAGACAAATTTTGGTTTCACTTTTAGAAAGAATGACTTACAGGGCCCCATAGGAATATTTTCCCACTCCGTTATGTCCCTTACACCATCACCAAGGTTGTGGGAGACAATTATTTTGATCTCAACATTCCTCCTTTCCTTAGCCTACACCCAATGCTCAACGTAGCTCTCCTTTGGTCATATTTCTGACCATTATTGGACACCTCAGAGATAGAAGAATAATTGAAACCCACATATCTCAACCTGGACTGCATGCAAAAGGAATCCATGGATAAAATGTTGGACACATAGGTTAAGGGAACGCATGAGCAGAGGATCCAACTTTATTGAGTTGTCAAAGCAGGGCATCTCTTACACCAAGGCAAGTGGCTCACCCAAGGCCAAATTCAGCAGAAATTTCTTCATTTGATGGGGTAAATCAACAAAATGGATACCATTTATTCTTAAGGAGGGAGGATTGATCCATATGGATATCGATGGCCTCCCACCTATTCCATCTGGCCCATTTTGGTAGTTTTTTTCTAGTTTTCAGGTCCGAAACATTCGGGGTTGTTTTGAGTCCCTAAACAACATTTTTAGGGATCTCCACAATTAGGTTGTAGATGGAGTCATAGTATGACACCAACATGTGTATTCCTCAGATAAACCTTTCAAACAGGGTATTATGCACCAAAAATGAAGATCATATGCAAAAGTTACAATGTGAGGAAGTTGATGTACTAACTTACTCTAACGGGGCCCATATGACTTTTGGTGCTTCATATCCTAGGGTTAGGTTTTTGGAATTCCTCTTTATTATAAAAAGTCTTGGAGAGCCTCATTGTAACTATATTTTTTCAAATGAGCATGGTCGTCACATCTCTTCTCGGAGATAAACCACCACCATTCTAGCAAGCTTGTTTCAGTCTGCATTTTAATAGTTTCAACATATTTCCTTATTGAATAGAAGCCATTTTACGATATCTTTGTTGTTGTTCTTTGTGTTTCTTTGTTAAGTATAATAATAATATGTATTGATTTTGTTCTACTTATAAAATCCAGATCAACTAATATCTTTACTATATAGACCAAATGAAAAACTCCCGAAGTGAACTTTGATATCTGACAAGTCAATGCTTTTAGTCTTCATGATGTGATGTTTTCAACAAGATAGAGATAACTGCTTCTCCTAGTGAGTCACCATTTTTTGATTTCCCAACTAGCATCTTATTTTTATTTATTATTTAAAATAAAATCATTTTTATACTCACTTCCTGGTATGTATATACGTCAGATTGATTGATTATTTTTTGGTACAAAGATGTGATTGTTTAGTGCTAATCAATCCTGTTTGAATTTTGATGATTTCGTGTGAATATGTTTGTGTCACTTATTAATCTTTTTCTAGATTCAATTTCATGATTGTAAAGCATGAAATTGAAGCTTCTTTTCATGCAAATCATTGATCGAACCCTTGTGACAGTATTCCTTTCCATGGATGAAATATTATTGTTTGTTTTCTTTAACTAATCTAAGGTCTGAATAAGAAGATCCTTGAGCTATGTTTTATATTGAATTCTATAAATTATGTTAAAACACCTAAGCAAGGCACACTTCCTAGAAAATAAGATTGATTTTAACAGGTATGGGTTTCATTTAAACAATTTATCAACTTTAGTATCGAGCATGAACTAAAACCTTGTTTAAAACTATTCATAAATCATTGATATGAATCATATTGGGTTTCATTTAAAACCTTACCTCTCTAAACAGTCTCGATGTAGCATTTTGACACCCACCATTGTCATATCACGACACGATTTTAGTAATGGTCACTTAACATGGCTTGACCTTTTGGCTATCACATGAATTATTATTTTGTGTGGTGTTAATGTCCTTGAAATCGTGTCAGTAGTTTTTGGCAGGCTGCGAGGGTTTCATGGGTTTGTTAGCTTCAAACCTCTTTGTCCTCTCGTCTATTGGAGGTAATCAGAACTTGGAGTGGGAGATAATGGTATAGTTTCCTCAAACCCTCAAGTGTTTTTTTATCGTCAGTTATGTTCGTTCAACCTCCTTCATTGTTTATGGGATTGGTCAGTTACTATTACAACGTTTTCCCCTCGATGAAAATTGTTTTTATGTCTTTGGGTTTACCCCTATTGCATTTATGGCTATCACAGTGAGGATAGAGATGAATGGCCTGCAAACCTTGTTCTCCCATGACAACACAATGGGTAGGCTTTCCTAGTTCAGTTGGTTAGGTTTTATCCAATGATTTAATGGTTTTAATTTTGAAGTGGCCAGGGCGTTTTCCAGGACTTTTGATGGCACCAAAGCTAAAATTGGGGATGTTCAGATACAGGTCACAGAGGAATTCATAGATAAGGCAACTAGTCTTCTTCAGGAAGGAAAAAAGTGGTTTAAAAATATGAAGGTAGCCAATATTCCATGGCGGTCTCTATTGATTTCCAAAAGGTCGCAATACCATGTAAAGGTTATGTCGTTAGAGCTATTTAACACATGTTGGCACAATTTATTGTTTATTATTAAGAAATTCATTACCTGTGAAGGGAGATATAGTTTAGTGTTCCTTTTCCACATACGGTTGTTAATGGTGTTTCAGGGGTTTAGTTTAAACTTTCCCATCTACTTGCTTAAAATCCTGCCAAAAATGTCAAAATGTTATCAATGGTTAAGCCCTAATCCTTAGACCAGCTGGTTTCACCATGGCCTAATTCTCATCTTGGTCGAATTCCATTTGGTTATCACAGGGGATACTTGGCAAGTCTTTCTGGTGAAATGAATTCTTAACACCGCAAATTGAACCGATCATTGATTTAACACATTGTGTTGAAGAGCCTTTCTATGCCAAGACTTCGCCTAATTGACCTCATGTTTTTTGAATTGAGATTCAGATTCAAAATGAATCTATCATTTCATCTGATGCCCAAACAAAGTATTTTTCTATGGCTAGATTGGTGCCCAAACTACATTGTTTTGTGCCTAAGAAACCCTTAGAATCTGTTCTTAGTCATACGAGGAATCATTCATTAAGTGTTGTTGATCAGTCATAGTCTATGAAGCTAGCAGTAAAGGATAAGCATAACTAACAAGGTAAAAAAGTTAGGAATTTGCAAGAGGTCTGTGAAGTCGATTTTAAAAACAAACAGAATGGTCACATCCTTTTGAGAATGATAAGGAATAGGCATAAGTAGAGGAATGATCCCATTCAAATGATAATAATAGAAGTTCTAAACTCTATTGAAAGTACAAGCCCAAACTCTACAGAGGATGGTCATCCCTAGTATCACTTTGCTTCTAATTTTCCCTAATTCCTCCAAGGCTGTGAGGGATTCTCAGGAATTGGGGATCATATAAAGGATAATTTGGTGCGAGAAAAGCCCCCATACTCAGACCACCAACAATTTCTCCCATATTTGGAACCTATTTTGTGTGACGAATGTTTGGCGTGGATCCATAAGTATTAGACATACGTCCCATACCTGTGAATGCCTCTTAACTAGGATATGATGCAGAATAGAGATCTTGAAAGAGAAAATTGGGAGTTGAGGTTTGAAACAAAACAAAATCTTCCTATGGAAAACAAGAAACCCAAGAAACCGGGAGATATTATTATTAAGAATTCAACCAATTTCAATGCTTTTATGATATCAAAGATGCATGAATCCTCATTTTCCAATGTTTAATTTGGTAAATAAATCTATGCTTTTATTTTTATTGGATTTGTTTGTTAAGATTTATTTTTATTTGATTTGTTTGTTAAGCTTTATTTTTATTTGATTAGTTTGTTAAGCATCAATTGTTGCATTATTTTTAGACTATCTACATAATAAAATATTATGTAGCTTGTCTTAATTTAAGTTAATGTGATTTTTAATTAGATTTTATTTTTTGTTTTGAGCTCTCAAAAGGAATGGAAAGAGGTCATGTGTAGTGCTTGGTTAATGAATACCATGAAGTATTGGGTCTAGAAGTAGGATGTATTTCAATTCAGAATAGTTTTTGAACGATTGTTATAAGAAACTTTAATAAGTTGTTGTAAACATTAGTACTAAAAACTTGGAGTAGTATGTAGTTTTAAAAACACTCCGTTTTTGAGAGATTTGCATATATCGTATGGATATAAGGATTATTTTATTTTTTTTGTTTAAATACTCCTGAGTTTGGGAGTGGTATGGTGGTCAAAGGTTTGGGAGATGGACTCCTAAATATTTTATTGAAGGATATAGAATCGTTCTTTAACCAAGGATTTTATCCTGCAAGTTAAAGAGTTCAGTTTGTATTATAATATCTTGGTGTTATGGTTTATATTCTTCAAAGTAATCAATTATGGATTGATTTAAATTATCTTTAGTCTGTTCCATCAATTCATGGTTAATTATTATCATATGTATATTAATTTTTTCAATCTTTTAACAGTCCATGATTCCAAATTGTATATTTTCAGATGATTGTATTATATTGATGTAAATCTTAAAATATATTGAATTAGTTCATATATTTTTGGTTTTCATAGATCTATTTGTTCAACATAAATTTATTTCTTATTACAAATCATCACTTATATCTTCACTTGAAATTATCAATACACAATGTTGTCCTTTCTGTATTTTGAATGAGATTTGAATTGTCAAAGTGAAGTGACTTTCTCTTGACATTCCATAGTCTTAGAATTATATAACTTTCTTCTATAGATTTATCTTAATAGGCAGATTATATGAGCAGTTCAGTATGGGAAGAAACAACTACACTTTATCTTTTAATGTTGGCCTGTTTTAGGTTAGTAGTTTTTCTTTGCTTTTATTATTTAGTTTTGTATTTTCTTTATGAAAGTAGATCCATCTTTAAGATTAAATAATTTTCTTATTAATTAATAACATTATCATCCACATTCACTCTTTTCCTTTCTTTTAGTTTCAAAGGTAAAAGCAGATTAGTGGTATATCTTAGATCTATTTACATTCTTCCTGAGATTTGGATCTTTAGTATAATCTGAGTTTCCAAGGTTTCTCGTAAATCTTGCAATCTGTATATATGTACACTTTGTATATAACAAAACATAAATATATATAGTAGATAATTAGTTAGTTATTTATTTTTATAGTTTAGATTAGATCCCTTTATCGGCCAACAGAGCCGTAAAACCCATTAAGCTGAGTCATCCCAAACTACTTACGTTATTTAGACAAATTTGGACCGGGATTTCCTTCAGAGTTGATGATTTTTTCACATATTCTTGTCAACAGACCCCCGCACACCATAATATCATATGGTTTCGAGGTGCGAAAAGTCTAGAACCCTCTTTACCACACTATGATTAAATTGTTGAAACATTCAGTGTCATATTCCTTTAATAATTGTATATGATATACTAAGATTTTTTTTTGTTTTCTTGAATCTCCCTTAGTTCATTGAGTTTCATCCCTTCTCAAGGACAACACTTGTGAAGGTGCTTCCATTGGTTGAGTGGAAACATGACTATTGCATGTGATTTTAACTATAACATTTGGATTTCAATATACTAAAAGTTATAGGTTTTTTACATTTATGTATTAAATGTGATTTTAAGATTATATTATTGTTGGCACAGGGGTAGAACCTGGGTTCAATGCATCAACAACACACCAAAAAAAACCTAACTACCAACCCTTTTGGAAACACCTATGAAGCAGATGAAGTCTCACCCGAGGTAGAGGCAAGGGGGTTTGTAGGACTCAGGTGCCTACAACCAAGACATGACATAGATATTTGATTACAATAGTTAATAGAGCACTTAGACAACAATATGCATTAGGTTATAATTCTCATTGACATCGTAGATTATCCCTTATTACAAATCAATGCAATAACAATCAAGATGAAGCCCTTAAAACCTCTTAGCACATAGCATTAGCTCAGATCTAGAATTCATTTACACCATTAAGCACTAAGCTACAAAATAAGATGCATTCATCATACATTATAACAACACTAAGCATAAATCACATAAGCAACATCGCACAAAGAACATGAAGACATAGGATATATGTGGTTCACCCCAGTGTGGGGCTACGTACACCAACTTCTTCTTCTTATTTATTAGTCTTCAAGCTCCTTACACTCATCTACTCCTGTGCACAAAGACATAGAGCCAAATCCGCAGTGGACAAGTGATCTGCACACAACGCACTAGATCCACCTTCCCCAAAATCAGGTCAAGGGACAGACCCAAATCCTTAATAGAACAAAGCCTTACTTTACGCAACCATATTGCACAAATCAACTTATAATATCCTGCACTAAGCCAAAAATATTGTGCGCATAGCTTAAATACATCTTATTATACATTTAAAAAAAGGCCTGAACATGGGTAAACCCATCGGACAACATCCCATAACATGTTACATAAAACCTAGTAAAAAAAATTCTCGGTCCACAAGCCCACAAAAAAAGTGAGATCCTGCGATCTCCACTCCATCTGCGTGCTCCATATTCGTCCAGCCTATCGATGTCCCAAAAGTAGTCCAACACGACCAATGTTTTCTCAATACTTGTTCAAGGGCCAACATGACCCCAAAGCGCACCTGTGACTCATCCTGAGTCACTCAGATCGGGGCAACGCTACTTCAAAGGACTCGAGCTTATCTCGAGCTGCCTCTACTTACTGCTTCACCAGAGCTTCCTGATTGACGAACTCTTGAATCAGTTGCTCTGTAAAAGGCCCTTCTAGACATTGTTCCACTGTCATAACTACTTTTTCTAGTTGTGAGCCTTTTCCTTAAATATATTCAAAAAGTGTGTAGGCTTTGTCTTGCATCGACTGCAATCTCTGTGTAACCTCCAGGACTCTGGTCTGGATGGTAGTAACCTACTGCTAGATTGTGCATTGTTCTTGTGATATTCTCATCCTATCGACTGCAGTGAGAATCTTCATCTATGCCTGGATGATGTATGCCTACTGTTGTGGCTCCTAGAGATATGATTCTAGTTTCCTCTGCTTCGGGTCTTCTTTCTTGCTAAGGGTTTTTGCAAAGAAACCTTCCTTTTCTTCAATGTTTTTGCCTTGGTATGGGGATCTTTCAGCGGTTTAACTTCTCCTTTGACTTGATTTTCTCCTTCTTCACCTTATTCTTTTGGATTCACTTCGTCTCCTCCTCCTCTTGCAGGTGAGTTAGGACTACTTTCCTCTGAGGCATTGTCCTCCTCATTCGTTTCTAGGTTCCACACTTCCTCCTTTTTCTTCTTTTTTTTCGTGCTAGTCTATCCATCATGTTCGATCCGGGTGACCAAGGGACTTATGATGATGTTGGGTTCGAAGAGTTCAATATCTTCCACTAGTACAAGGAAATATGTTGGCAATTCTTTGGTGATATCCACAATATCTTCGTTGGTCAGCTTATAATAGGACTGAAATTCCTCCTTACTTTCATCCCCGCATGCAATGATGTAGATAAAGTGTTGATCTATGTGAAACTTCACTAGCGGTCTGTACTGGTGTAGTGTATTCGGGTTCATTCATGGAAATTCCTCAATGACATGCTTAAACTGTTGGTAATAAGCATGGAATACAATGTTTGACTGCCACTGCTTCGACATGTCATTTGTATACAACAAGGTAGAGAACCTTGTGGCCAATGACTCGAATTTCTCAAATTATGGAAATGTCACTCCTTCCGACATTTTCCAAGCGACAAATGTGATTAAAACCAATAACCAACTGAAATGGAACTTGTATCCTTGATCATATACTTTTCGATAGTCCTTCTCCAGCTCGTTGATGTGGTAACTCACCTAGTTCATTTCCATTCCTTCTACACACTTTCTTGCGAGGTCTACTACGAATCCTGTGACCTATGTTGGATGGTTCTTTCTAATGATCTTACCAGCTGTAAGATAAGAATATAGGCACACTACGCCATCCTGGATGAAGGCTACCTTGTAGCCTCACTTTCCATTTTCGACATCGCCATAGTCTTCCTTTATGCATTGTGCCACAAAGCGATCTGAAGTATTCCCTGGGTAGAACTGTTGAGGGTTCGGTCCCTGCATCCTCAGTCCTGTGATGAGGTGGATCAACATTGAATCCATAGTGACACGCCTGGCAAGACAAATATACACTCCATGGTAACACGACAAGAGGAGTTTAACGCAAGCATTAACCTCTTGATGTCGGCTGAAGTGAGGGATCTTCATCACATTTAGGATCGTCGACTGCACGAACTCCTTAATCCACAGCTGGGAAACTATGCACAACTTCTTCCCATTCAGTCTCATCAAATACCTATGTGGTGTGAGCATCATGTATTTCTTCCTGTATTAGAGGTTAAAATCATTGTTCTTCAGAGTAATGATGTGTCCTAACTATGGTCCAACTATGCGTATCCCCTTTAGTATGTATTCAATGATCAACGTGTATTCAAAGTCACGCAGGATACTATCATGGTTCATCATGCCAGCTAAAGGCAGTATGTACTCTGGCAATACCGATGAGATATACTTCACATTAGCCATATTGTCACAATGTTTGCTTCACTTCTTAGTAGTTCGACCAGAATGTCATCCAGTCAATGGAGATGCTTGCAATACACTAGTTGATGATTCTTATATTCCCATACACATGCCTCTCTCAGCCATGAGGTCTACAAGAATATCCTCCATAGAATTATCTAACACACTTGGTTTGCCTGACATTCGCACTTGGAACAAAATAAATCGGGTAGGAGAATGGACAAGTGACGTAATCAAATGGATGGAGAGGTCCAGAAAGAACAACGTGATACAATGGGTTCTTTGTTAGCTTGGATATCACAGTTTGCAAAAATTGGTCTCTGTGCAGCGTTTGATAGGTTAAATACGAAAGCGTCGTAATAAATTCCTCCAATTGGTAGGAATGCCTCAATCAATACGAATTGGTTCATTATGGCATGGTCTCAACGGTCCAATGATAGTATTTTCGGAAATAACTGTGTTTCTAGTCGTTCGAAAGCATCATTCTAATGGTCAGGGCACCTCCAATGGTCATATATATTTGTCATGGTGAAGTCCCATTATGCATGGTTCTATTATTCTGGTAAGGTTCAATTTTTTTAGATCTGCCTCTTATGAAGTCTTTCCTGGAACTTCTCGTAGCTTTTCTAACATTGATTTCTTCTTACTGATCTTCCTAGGATTCTTTCCTGTGATCTGAGTCTCTGGATTCCTCTTTTCATTTTTTTTCTTATCTTCTCTTATCATGGTAACTTCGCATTGTCTATGTTCTTTCAAAGGGTTTGAAGGTAATACCTCTTTTCTTATTAACTCCATGGTAGGTATTCTTCTTTCTTGCATGGGCAGGTTCTTCAAGTCTTCATGCATTCTTTCAACTTCGACAGCTAGTTCTCTTTCCCTTTATTGCTTTGACTTATCCTCTTGTTATTCTATTAGTCGCCTTATTCTTTTGGTTATGAATTCCCTTAATTCTCACTTTTTCCATTCTGTGGGTTCCTCCTCTACTTTCCTTCTGATCTGATCTTTCACAATCCATGTCTTTCCTAATAAAAGTGGGAAAGGGGCCCTGTTCTCAACAAACCTAATAACTTCAAAGTCCTCTTCTGTTGACTTTTCATGAGCAATAATACGCATATTAGTAACTCTTCCACATAGGGTTATCATATTTCCTTTAAACAAGCCTATCCTTCCCAATGAAGGTATCATAGCAGGCTTTCCCAAAATTTCCCAAGTGCTTTTTGGCATAATGTTCACATGTGTTTCTTCATCTTGTACACATTCTATGTCAAAGTCTTCTATTCTTGTAACTATGAGTTGTTTTTCATTCAGTATCTTTGACACACTAACATCCTCGTGGTCATCCATTGCTTCTCTTAACTATACTAACATAGTCTAATCTTTCTCTTTCTGGTTCTCTAACAGATCCTTAGTTTCTTGACCTTCTTTATAGTTTTCTTGTCTCATGTTCATCTTTTCAACTTTAGCAATCATTCTTAGACAGTCCTCAACCTCATGATCAATAGATTTACAGCAAAGAAAAATAGGACCTATATCAAGGCATTCTTTAGCAAGATGTTCTGACCTTCTACAATTGTAAGACGGTGCCAAACATCTCTTTCTTTTCAAATAGCCCTAGTCTTTATTGTACTGTGCACTGGGATCACAATGTTGGACCTACAATATACAAAAATTCTTTCCAGGTTCCTGCATCCACTTATTAGTCCAAAAATGCTTTCTATGCATAAGAATAACATAATTTTCTCCATTTCTATCAAATTTATTCAAATAAACTCTTTCTTCTAAATGTGTGCTAGTTTTCAAACTAGGACAAAATCTATCAAACAGACCTAGATTCATACTTTCGAAGAAAAAAATTCCACTTATCTTACCTTTACCAGAGCACAAAGATTTAAGATCTTACCTCTTTTCTTCAGATCAGGTTCCTTTATTAGCATAGAGCTTCACAAGTTGATTAGAATATTGCTCACTACAACAACAGATCTACGCACAGAGTTTTCTCTTTTTTTTCAGTTCCCAACAATCACATTTTCAGGTCTTGGCAACAGAACCATGTGTTGGTACAGGGGCAGACCCAAGGTTCAACGCTTCAACAACGCACCAACAAAACCCTAACTATCCTCTCTTTCGACAACACCTGCGAAGCAAATGAAGTCTCACCTGAGGTAGAGGCAGGGAGGTTGTAGGACTCAAATGTCCACAATCAAGCTAGGAGACAGATCTATGATTACAATACTTAATAGAGAACTTATCCAACAATATGCATTAGGTTATAATTCTCATTTACATCTCATATTAACCCTTATTACAGATCAACATAGTAACAATCAAGATCATGCCCTTAAAACCTCTTAGAACATATCATTAGCTTAGATAGAGAATTCATTTACACCAATAATCACTAATCTACAACATCAGATGCATTCATCATACATTATAACAAAAACACAAAGAATAAATGACATAAGAAACATCGCACAAAGCACATCAAGACACAGGAAATACGTGGTTTACCCCAGTGTGGGGCTACATCCACCAACTTCTTCTTCTTCTTCTTTATTAGTCTTCAATATCCTTACACTCATATGCTCCTGTGCACAAAGCCACAGAGCCAAGTCCGCAATGGACAGTTGATCTGCGCACAGTGCACTAGATCCACCTTTCCCAAAATCAGGTCAAGGCACAAAGCCAACTCCTTAATAGCACAAAGCCTTACTTTACATAGCCATATTGGATAAAGAAACTTCCAATCTCTTCCAGTAAGCCAAACATATTGTGCACATATCTAACACTACTACTTACATCTCTTATCTACTTCTTATTTATACATTTACAAAAATGCCTAAACATGGGTAAACGAATGGACTGACATCCCATAGCCCATTACATAAACCCTAGTAAACCCTTTGCTTGGTCCACAAGCCCGCAGAACAAGCGAGGTCCCTCAATATTCACTCCGCTTGGGCACTCCATCTTTGTCCATCCTATCAAATTCCCAAAATTGGTCCAACACGACTAATGTTTCCTCAAAACTTGGCCAAGGGCCAACACTTATTTAAATTTGTGTACACTCTTTATGGATTCAAGGCATTTTTTCTAGTTATGCGTTGATCTTTTTATGTTGATTTGAAATTTCAAATCGAGTTTTTAGTGTTAAAAAAAATCACAATTTTACCACTCACAAGTTTCATGGCACATCCAGATGGTTGAAGACTAATCACAATGCGAGTTTTGTTTCCAACATTTATATTTTTCTTAAAAAATAGGTATTGTTGTTTACAATGTTCATTCTTATGTTCAATAAACCTCTTAGCTATGATGATATCATTTTGGAATTTTCTCTTATAAGTTTTTGTCGAAGGCCTTAGGACTATAGCAATGAGTTTTTGCATTGACTTTGTTTTTGTTTATGCATTGGCAAAAAAATTCTAGGTGTTTTTCAAAGTTTAACATTGTTGCAAAAAAAACTTTTTTTTTTCCTGTGATGCAATTGGTCCTTCAAATGAACATCTTACTATGTATATGGAAACGAGAATTTAAGAGACAATTTAATTATGTACATTTAGTGGATGGTTAAAACACATGCATGTACGAGTCTCAAAGTTTTAAGACCATCCTGGTTTTCAAAACTCACTACTTGTCAAGTGGTAATTGGGGACATTCAAAGTTGTGGGCCAAACAATTTGTTTTCATTTTTATTGTTGTGTGTTTATATTCATAAATTTATAATGTTTATACACACACACACACATTTGTTTTCTATCATCTCTTTTACCTATGGGACTAGCCTGTGATATAAGAATCCATGGCCCAAGGGAATCTAAGTCGTTAAAATCACCAAGGGGTCACATCGGGCCTCAGCCACACCAACCCTTAACATGCCTGGATTTGTTTAGATGTCTCCTCTCAACTATAGTGAGTTTCAAACCTCGGTGCCTTACAGAAAAAAAAAAACCATTGAAATCCAATCACTCTAGCAGAATTTGACTTAAAAAGTACATTACCTCAAGGTGTCCACAGGGATACAAGTTAAATGAACCTCATTGGAATTGAACCTTGCCCAATGGTGAAAAAATCCTCTCTTTCTACCATTGGATCCAACCCCTTTGGGCATATATATATATATATATATATATATATATATATATATATATATTCATTTTTTATTCTTTAGTGCCGTTCATAAATTTTGAAGGGGTTTTTGTGCACTCTATGACATGATTTTATGCCAGAGTTTTTATGGTTGACAATAAATTTTAATTGAATTCTTTTTTTTTTATTAATTGTGATGGGTGGATTTATATTTGAGAGTAGTTTTATTGTTCTAGAATTCATTGATATAACATGATTGTAACAATGAACGAAATAAATTAGATTGTGATTTTTGGCTGGTATGTGGTAATGCTCAATTGAACATCAATATTTTTCGTTTGACCATGCTATAATTTGTTAAAACTCACAAAGAGGAGGTTCTTCCCAACTTTGTTGAAATGAATTTTGTTTTCTTAACAATAGACAAATTTACCTATAGCTTGTTTTTTCAAAGTGTATGCAATACTTGTTGAATAGAATGAAGGTGATAATCTAATATATTTCTTTTAATTAGTGTCCTACCAAATTAATTTATGTATTTTATGGAAATGTGCATTTAATTTATCTCCTTCTTGCTTCATAGTGTATTCCTCATGCATACTGAAACTACTGTGTTTTATTAAAGTTTGTTGTGGTATTTGTGTAATATTTGATAAAAGCACTTCGTTGAAAGTTTTGTTATTTTTATGAACAAGATAGACAAGTATTGGGGATTTTTAGGGTAAAAAGTGGTATATAATATGGACTTTTAGTTTAATTCTTTCTTTGTTTCCTTAATGATAACATGTTTTTTAAGAATATTTTGGTTTGTTTTTTACTTTAACAATACATTTTAGTAACAAGTCTATTCATTAATTTATAGAAAAGTAATGATGATGGGTAGTTTTAAAATATTTTGGTTTGGTTTTGGTTTTAGGGTTACATTTTAACTGTGCAAATTCTAGAAACTTAATGATAATGGGAAATTTTAAAATATTTTTGTATTTTAAGATACATTAGATTCTTGTTTGTGATAATAAATGTAAATCCTAATTATATGAACTAAACTATATTGATATACAAATTGTGAATATTAATGACTCAAAGTTATCTTATTTGTATTAACAAGATAGATAGTTTGTGCAACTTTTTAGTGTAAAAAATTGTGTATAATATGGGCTCTTAGTTTCATCATGACGTTCAATAATTTATACAAAATTACTCATTCTAAGTATTTTTGGAAGATTTTGGTCGATTCAGTAATCACGCCGAAAGGCATATACCTATTGGAGATGGGCACAATTAATGATCTTTTAATCTTAAATTCTAATCCGATGGTTATCCATTGAAGATGCCAGTATATTCTTAGTCGTCCTCCAAAATCAATGGATCAGATTTATTGTTGATAACTTCTTTGCATTTATAAATGCATCTGTTACCCTGTTTACTTTTTAACATTTACGTAATCATATTAAGAAATTACTGTAAAATCATATGATTACCACCTTTAAATGATTAACTTTTGGAATTCTTCAAATTTAATTATCTGGCTCAGTTAGAATTTCATTATCTGTCTGGGTTTTATTTTAAAATGATTTTTTTTTATCGGCCGTAACTCTTTCAGCGTTCACCAGCCCCGAGTTAGCGGCTGTGCTAGTTTATGTATTTCACAAATAGGTGCAATTAGTTTATTTTCTTATTGTTTTTCATAATACAACTATTGTCTTCCATTGAATTTTATTTTGGTATTGGTGTAATGTTTAATCAAAGCACTTGACTTAATGTTCTCTTTTTTGTATGAACTATATAGACAAGTCTTCCAACTTTTCAGTGTAAGAATGGTATATAATATATAATTTTAGCTTCATCCTTTCTATACTTCCTTTATGAAATAACAAGTCTATTCAATAATTTATACAAAATTACTGATAGTGATTATATTTGGAAGATTTTGTCCTATTCAATAATTTATACAAAATTAATGATAACATGTTTTTTAAGAAGATTTTGGTTTGCTTTTGGCTTTAACGGTACATTTTAGTAACATGTCTATTCAATAATTTATACAAAAGTAATAATAATGGGTAGTTTTAAAATATTTTGGTTTCTTTTTTATTTTAACATACATTAGATTCTTGCATGTGATAATAAATGTAAATATTAATTATATCAACTTAATTATGGATATATTCATATACAATTTGTGAATATCAATGACTCAAAGTTATTTGATTTGTATGAACAACATAGATAGGTCTTTCAACTTTTTAGTGTAAAAAATGGTATATAATATGAAATTTTAGCTTCATTCTTTCTATGCATCCTTTATGCAGTAACAAGCATGTTCAGTAATTTATACAAAATAGTGATAGTGGGTATTTTTGGAAGATTTTGGTTTATTCATTGATTTATACAAAAT
>JZKD02S1910802.1:12943-23452 GCA_000966675.3 Picea glauca
TGAAACCCAAAATCCCGAAGTGGTGGTCCCACATCCTTTCACCTTTCGGAATTCAGGAGTTGTTGTGTATTGTGGTTTGGTATTTGAAACCCCGAAATCCTGAAATCCCAAAACCCAAAATCCCGAAGTGGTGGTTCCAAATCCTTTCACCTTTCAGAATTCAGGAGTTGATGTGCATTGTGATTTGGTATTTGAAACACTGAAATCCCGAAACAAGAAATCCTGAACTGGTGGTCCCACATCCTTTCACCTTTCGAAATTCAAGAGCTGTTTTGTATGTTGGTTTGGTATTTGAAACACCAAAATCCTAAAACCCAAAATCCTGAAGTGCAGGACCGACCTTCCCTTTTTTTTCATTTTAGAGGTTTGTATGTGTGATTGTTTGGGCGCTTGCACTTGCGATATCCTGAACTCTGAATTCTTGAAGTACTAATAAGATTTCGAGAGTTGTAGTCTGATGATTATTGAATTTTGTGTTCACAAAAACCCAAACCTCGAAACCCGAAGTACTCGACATCTTGTCGCAAATTTGAGAATTTTTTTGTGTTGATGTTCGAATCTTATACTCGTGAAACCCTGAATGCTAAAACCCCAAAATGTTGGCCCATAGTCATTTCGTATTTCGGATTCTGACGAAACCATAGGGTCCTTTTCTTTGCTCAGCACTTGTGGTCACCAAAACCCGATTGACCTTTGTTTTCTTCACAAAATGGTAGGGACTTAGAAGAAACTTATTGTTATGGGAACAACTCTATTAATGTAATGAATGGACTTGTAAAAGAATGTTGGAGAATCTCCATCCCGGATAGGAGTATGGGAGTAACAGACTGGATTACGAGTCAACTATATTGCAGATATAGGGTAATATTTTTATGTAGGTTTTTAGTCATAAAAACCCCTAAGTTGTTGGTATTGTTAAGACTATGGTAGTATTATAGGTACTAGCAGATAAGAGAGTAATTATAAATTTTAGGATCTTAATAAAACATTGAAGTGATGAGTAGATACTCATTATATTGTCAATTAGGAAACATAAGTTGAATGGTAAGGGTAGTCGATGACAATAAGGACTCTAGCAAACCTTCACACTCAAGTTTTCTAACAGAAAGCTTACTTGCTTGAGACCTCAAAAATTTTGAAGGATAAATGTACTAATAATTTATTTTTTTATGGTGATTTTGAGGTACATTACAACTACCCTAGCCTATCCGAGCCTAGAAATATATAGCAAAAACTAACTTAACCTAGCCTAGACTACCCTATCCTACATTAAATTATTCTATCTTAGGTTACTCTTACTTATTCTATACTACCCTAGCCTACCTATCCTCCCTTACATTAGCCTTGCCTAGTCTACTTTAGCCTAGATTCGCTATCCTACCCTACTTTAGCCTAGCCTATCTAACTCTAAATTTTCTAGCCTACTCTAGCCTAACCGATCTTACTCTATCCTAGTCTATCCTACTCTATCCTCGCCCATTGTAGCTTATCCTAACCATTCCTAGCCTAGCCTAGCCTACCTTAACATTTATTATCCTACCCTACCTTAACATTTCCTGGCCTACTATATACTAGTGTATCTAACTCTATCCTAACCTATCCTACTCTAGCCTATCCTATTCTAGCCTACCCTATTTGAGTCTATCCTATCCTATCCTATTCTAGCCTAGCCCATTCTATCCCAGCTTTGTCTAGCCTATCCTACTCTAGCCTATTATGTCCTAGCCTAGCCTTCTCTAGTCTACGCTACCTTAACCTTTCCTAGCCTACTCTATCCTATGCTACCTTAAACTTTCCTAGCCTACTCTATCCAATCCTGTCCTACTCTAAACTATTCTATCCTACTCTAGCCTATTCTCTCCTACTCTAGCCTATCATATACTAGCCTAGTCTAGCTTACGATATCCTATCCTAGGCCACTCTAAGCTAGCCTAGCCTAGCCTACTGTAGCATTTCATAGCCTACTCTAACCTATCATATCCCACTCTAGCCTAGCCTAGCTTAGGCTAGTCCACTCTAGCTTAGCTTAGCTTAATATAGTCTACCCTAACCTACTCTAGCCTGGCCTACCTTAACCTAGCCTTGCCTACCTATCCTATCTGACTCTATATTACCCTATCCTACCCCAGCCTACACTATTCTATCCTACCCTAGCATACCATAGCCTATCCTAGCCTAGCCTACTCTAACCTAGCCTAACCTAACCTAGCCTAGTCTATCTTATCTTCACCAAGCCTAACCTATCATACCTTAACTTAGCCTAGCATATCCTACCTTACCCTAATATGTCTTATCCTACCTTAGGATATCCTATTGAAACTTATCATATCCCACCTTACATCATCCTATACTAGCCTACCTTACCCTACCTTACTATAGCCTATCCTACCACCTTAGCCTACCCTAACATAGCCTAGCATAGACTAGTGTATCCTATGCTACCTTATCCTACCCTAAAGTAACCCACTCTACCATAGCTTACATCACCCTAGCCTAACCTACCTTACCCTACCTTACCATAGCCTATCTTANAAACCCCAAAATCCTGAAACCCGAAATCTCGAAGTGGTGGTCCCACATCCTTTCACCTTTCAGAATTCAAGAGTTGTTGTGTATGGTGGTTTGGTATTTAAAACCCTAAAATCCCAAAACCCAAAATCATGAAGATTGATCTTCCCTTTTTTCACATTTCAGAGGTTTGTATGTGTAGTTGTTTGGACACTTGCACTTGCAATATCCTGAACTTCAAATTCCTAAAGTACTAATAAGCTTTCGGGAGTTGCAGTCTGATGATGATTGACTTTTGTGCTCACAAAAACCCGAACCCCGAAACCTGAAGTACTTGACATCTTGTCTCAAATTCAGGAAATGTTGTGTGGTTATGTTTGACTCTTATACTCATGAAACCCCGAATGTTGAAACCCAAAAATGCTAGCCCACAGTCATTTCGTATTTCAGATTCCGACAAAACCATAGGGTCCTTTACTTTGTTTGACACTTGTGCTCATCGAAACCTGATTGACCTTTGTTTTCTTCACAAAATGGTAGGGACTTAGAAGAAACTTATTATTATGGGAACAAATCTATTAATGTAATGAATGGACTGGTAAAAGAACGTTGGAGAATCTCCATCCCTGATAGGAGTATGGGAGTAACAGACCGGATTACGAGTCGACTGTATTGTAGACATAGGGTAATATTTTTATGTAGTTTTTTGGTCATAAAAACCCCTAAGTTGCTTGTATTGTTAAGACTATGGTAGTATTATATGTACTAGCAGATAAGAGAGTAATTATATCATCGATAAAACATTGAAGTGATGAGAAGATACTCATTATATCGTCGATTAGAAAACTTAAGTTGAATGGTAAGGGAATTCGATGACAATAAGGACTCTAACAAACCTTCAGACTCAAGTTTTCTAACAGAAATCTTACTTGCTTCAGACCAAAAAACTTTTCAAGGATAAATGTACTAATAATTTTTTTTTTTATGGTGATTTTGAGGTACATTATAACTACCCTAGCCTATCTGAGCCTAGAAAAATCTAGCGAAAACTAACGTAACCTAGCCTAGACTACCCTATACTACATTAAATTAGCCTATCTTAGGTTACTCTTACTTATTCTATACTACCCTAGCCTACCTATCCTCCCTTACATTAACCTTTCCTAGCCTACTCTAGCCTAGACTTGCTATCCTGCCCTACTCTAGACTAGCCTATCTAACTCTATATTTTCCTAGCCTACTCTAGCCTAACTGATATGACTCTATCCTAGTCTATCCTACTCTATCCTAGCCCATTGTAGCTTATATTAACCATTTCTATCCTAGCCTAGCCTAACTTAACATTTCTTATCCTACCTTACCTTAACATTTCCTAGCCTACTATATACTAGTGTATGTGAATCTATCCTAACCTAGCCTACTCTATCCTATCCTATTCTAGCCTACCCTATTTGAKTCTATCTTATCCTATCCTAGTCTAGCCTAGCCCATTCTATCCCAGCTTTCTCTAGCCTAGCCTACTCTATCCTATTATGTCCTAGCCTAGCATACTCTAGCCTAGGCTACCTTAAACTTTCCTAGCCTACTCTATCCTATGCTACCTTAACCTTTCCTAGCCTACTCTATCCAATCCTATCCTACTCTAGACTATTCTATCCTACTGTATCCTATTCTATCCTACTCTAGCCTATCATATCCTANGGAGTATGGGAGTAACAGACCGGATTACGAGTCGATTGTATTGTAGACATAGGGTAATATTTTTATGTAGTTTTTTGGTCATAAAAACCCCTAAGTTGCTTTTATTGTTAAGACTATGGTAGTATTATATGTACTAGCAGATAAGAGAGTAACTATATCATCGATAAAACATTGAAGTGATGAGAAGATACTCATTATATCGTCGATTAGAAAACTTAAGTTGAATGTTAAGGGAATTCGATGACAATAAGGACTCTAACAAACCTTCAGACTCAAGTTTTCTAACAAAAATCTTACTTGCTTCAGACCTCAAAACTTTTCAAGGATAAATGTACTAATAAATTTTCTTTTATGGTGATTTTGAGGTACATTATAACTACCCTAGCCTATCTGAGCCTAGAAAAATCTAGCGAAAACTAACCTAACCTAGCCTAGACTACCCTATCCTACATTAAATTAGCCTATCTTAGGTTACTCTTACTTATTCTATACTACCCTAGCCTACCTATCCTCCCTTACATTAGCCTTTCCTAGCCTACTCTAGCCTAGACTTGCTATCCTGCCCTACTCTAGACTAGCCTATCTAACTCTATATTTTCCTAGCCTACTCTAGCCTAACTGATATGACTCTATCCTAGTCTATCCTACTCTATCCTAGCCCATTGTAGCTTATATTAACCATTTCTATCCTAGCCTAGCCTAACTTAACATTTCTTATCCTACCTTACCTTAACATTTCCTAGCCTACTATATACTAGTGTATGTGAATCTATCCTAACCTAGCCTACTCTATCCTATCCTATTCTAGCCTACCCTATTTGANTACCCTATCCTACATTAAATTATCCTATCTTAGGTTACTCTTACTTATTCTATACTACCCTAGCCTACCTATCCTCCCTTACATTAGCCTTGCCTAGTCTACTCTAGCCTAGATTCGCTATCCTACCCTACTTTAGCCTAGCCTATCTAACTCTAAATTTTCTAGCCTACTCTAGCCTAACCGATCTTACTCTATCCTAGTCTATACTACTCTATCCTCGCCCATTGTAGCTTATCCTAACCATTCCTAGCCTAGCCTAGCCTACCTTAACATTTCTTATCCTACCCTACCTTAACATTTCCTAGCCTACTATATACTAGTGTATCTAACTCTATACTAACCTATCCTACTCTAGCCGATCCTATTCTAGCCTACCCTATTTGAGTCTATCCTATCCTATCCTATTCTAGCCTAGCCCATTCTATCCTAGCTTTGTCTAGCCTATCCTACTCTAGCCTATTATGTCCTAGCCTAGCCTTCTCTAGCCTACGCTACCTTAACCTTTCCTAGCCTACTCTATCCTATGCTACCTTAACCTTTCCTAGCCTACTCTATCCAATCCTGTCCTACTCTAAACTATTCTATCCTACTCTAGCCTATTCTCTCCTACTCTAGCCTATCATATCCTAGCCTAGTCTAGCTTACGATATCCTATCCTAGACCACTCTAAGATAGCCTAGCCTAGCCTACTCTAGCATTTCATAGCCTACTCTAACTTATCATATCCCACTCTAGCCTAGCCTAGCTTAGGCTAGTCCACTCTAGCTTAGCTTAGCTTAATATAGTCTACCCTAACCTACTCTAGCTTGGCCTACCTTAACCTAGCCTTGCCTACCTATCCTATCTGACTCTATATTACCCTATCCTACCCTAGCCTACACTATTCTATCCTACCCTAGCATACCATAGCCTATCCTAGCCTAGCCTACTCTAACCTAGCCTAACCTANCCTAGCCTACTCTAACCTATCATATCCCACTCTAGCCTAGCCTAGCCTAGCCTAGTCCACTCTAACTTAGCTTAGCTTAATCTAGTCTATCCTAACCTACTCTAGCCTGGCCTACCTTAACCTAGCCTAGTCTACCTATCCTATTGTACTCTATATTACCCTAGCCTACCCTAGCCTACACTATTTTATCCTACCCTAGCATACCATAGCCTATCCTAGCCTAGCCTACTCTAACCTAGCCTAACCTAACCTAGCCTAGTCTATTATCATGCCTTAACTTAGCATAGCATATCCTACCTTACCCTAATATGCCTTATCCTACCTTAGGATATCCTATTGTAACTTATCCTATCTCACCTTACATCATCCTATACTAACCTACCTTACCCTACCTTACTATAGCCTATCCTACCACCTTAGCCTACCCTAACATAGCCTGGCATAAACTAGTGTATCCTATGCTACCTTAGCCTACCCTAAAGTAACCCACTCTACCCTAGCTTACATCACCCTAACCTAACCTACCTTACCCTAGTTTACCATAGCCTATCCTAGCACCTTAACCTACCCTAGAATATCCTATCATATCCTAGTGTATCATAACCTACCTTAGGCTAGCCTAAAGTAACCCTCTCTAACCTAGACTAGGCTAGGCCTAAGCTTAATCTTGACCCCTAATAATATTCTCAGTCCCAATCCTTTTAATCTTAAATACCAAACCCAAAGCCTAAATCCTATGCCTAAGCCTCACATAATACTTCCTTACTTAAACTAGAATATTTTATCGAATAAATTTGTAATATAACAATATATAGATTTATGCAAACTTATTATTTTCCATAAATAAAAAAGCACACATCCATTATATCATGTGAAGTAAAAAGTAGATAATTCTAATAAAAAATACAAAACTATATAAATAATAACAACAAACATAAAGAAGTGTTATAAATGTAAAAGAAAAATTCACAAATAATTAACATCAATAATCAATTTAAAAATTATATAAACTTCAAAAAAATATTGTATTTAGAAGTATTTTAAGTTAAAGATAATATAGATCACATAATAAAATAATATTTTTGTTACTTAAAGGAAGGATATAAAAACTTCTATTTATTTCATTAAACAAAAACAACTATAAGCATAATATTCCATCTTCTTAAAACTTTAATTTATAAAAAATAAAAATAAAAACAACATACTCGGGAATAGGAAAAAGAAAAACTAAATTACATGGCCATTATAGTAGGAGATAAACTGTAATGGTGATTAACATTCAATGTTTAATAAGCACTATCTTATACTATTATATTATAATATTATGTGATTAGAATCTATTAAAACTTTAATTTTTTTAACTTTAAAAAATCTATATCATGATGGAAGTGTAAGGAATTAAATATCATGGATGAAACTTTTGTTCTTTTAATTTAAAATAAAAAAATACCATATACAATGAAATGAATTATAATGGATTATACGTTTAACGAACTAAAATGCATAGTAAAGGCTGGTTAGTTGACTGTTGAGTTAATACAAATGGCGTTAAACAAATGTTCATGAGGAATATTTAATTCATTACAATTATTAAACTAATAAACAATTCAATATCTAAATATATGTGATCATGGCTACTTTAATTTTTGAAAAACCTAAATTCAATAATAAGTAAAGAATTATTGAATTAACAGTTACACTTTTAACTTTAAAAGGTACACTGCTTCATATGCAGATTAAACTAATCAGAAAGCAATAACATGTTTGTTAACCCAAAGGGAGATAATATAGCTACTAAACATATGGATAAAGCAAAGCTAGTCGGTTAAACTAATGAGAAAAACATATGGATAAACCTCTGGATAAAGGAAAGCCAGCTTGTTAACTATTAAATAGGTATGTCAAGCTATCGTAATGAAAACATTACTATATGTCAAGATACTGTAATGAAAACTTACATTTAATAAACATGGCAGTAAACTTAACTGCTAAATAGATATGTCAAGATACGGTAATGAAAACTTAAATTTAATAAACATGGAAGAGAGCGAAGAGAAAAGAGATGTATCGGAGATTCGATTCATTTAGTAGTGGAGATCGAGGGCTCGGATTTGTTCAAGGAGGGTTTCAAGAACGAGGGTGTCAAATCATATCAAAGGCTCAAACCATATTGAAGGATGGACTTCCTTCCTTTCTCTATCAACTCTTTCAACCAACGGGGGTTTGCATCTAAAGGAGCAGAGCCAAACATGAAATAATATCAATTAAATTGACTGAACGAAAGCAAGGCTATGGATGAGATTTTTGGGACATGAGAACATGAAATAATTTCAATTAAATTGACAGAATGAAAGAAAGACTATTCATGAGATTTAAGATATGCAAGAGCCAAATACGAAATAATTTTAATTAAATTGACAGAAAGAAAGTAAGGCTATTCATCAGATTTGAGATATGCAAGAGCCAAATATGAAATAATTTCAATTAAATTGATAGATAGAAAAGGCATGACAACATGAAATAATTTTAATTAAATTAACAGAATGAAAGCAAAGAGATTTGAAATATGCAAGAGGCTAATATGAAATAATTTCAATTAAATTGACAGATAGAAATCAAAGTTATGCATGAGATTTGAGATAGGCTAACAATTAAAATTGCTTAATGAATTTACAACAAACGACTAGGGCTTCTGAAAAGAACATAGGAAAAGAAAAAATAAAAAAATGTAGCCTTCATAGAGCACAGAGAGTGAGAGAGTGATGGCCGAGAAAAAAGAAAAATAAACTGTGATCAACCGACCTTCAAAGTGTTTGCTCCAGTGGATGATCCGATGTAGCCTCTTTAGACATGAGTGGGATTAGACCGCACATAATTTACAAACTCAACTGTGAAACCACTCAATCAGACCAAACCAGATAGAGCAGCCAAACTAGATAGAGAAGGAGGTTTAGATTCGAAACCACACAGGCACACCATACTCTGACTCAGAATCACACGAGCACACCAGACTAGATCGAATGTTAAAACACTAATCATAAGTTAGTTGGCTAGTTAACCTAACTGTTATACAGTTACATGACAGTTATGATCTTTTGTATTATATGTATATCTATTTACATGATGATTGACAAAGCGTTGATGAATAGAGTATGCCTTTTCTGCCTTTGTTTATTTATCTCTCTTCATCATGGTTTCTTGACTGCTTCATTTATTTACATTATGTTTTTTGCTATTTTCTTTATTATGAATCTAACAGTGGTATCAGAGCATATTGATCTTATGAGCCCGGTAGTTTATCAATTCTTATAATTTTTTGAGGGCCTGGTAGATCATGTAGTTTTGGAAGGATTTGCTATGTTGAAACTGAAGTCGTTTTCCTATCTGTCTGCCAAGCAACAAAATAATATTGTGCAGAGCGTTCACGCACACTGTCCGTCCAGAAAAGGTAGCTGAGGGTGCTCTATTGCTGCTCAAAGAAGCCTCTCTACAGATTTATTATAGCCACAGTGAGGAGAAGATGGTGGTTGATCGATCTCTCGGTGGGTGAAGCAGAGCCGCTAGTTTTTGGAAGTTGAGAAGCCTGGAGTAATACACGCTGCAGAAGTACAGCCGAGCCATCCGCCATCCGCGTGTATGAAAGTAGTAGAGTTGGGTCACGTTCCATCGTGCCATCCGTGTGTTCGAAAGCAAGGAACCTCGCATGCAAGAATAAAAGGAGGTTCTGTTGGACGCCACCAGGTTTAGAGAAAGAGCAGTCGGGTTTAGAGAAAGAACAACCGAAGATTTTAGTAACCTTTGTGAAAGACTCTCGCCCAGTGAACATGCAACTATATAGGGAGTCCTTACAAATGGGCTGGAGAATCTCAGCCGCGAACCATGAGAAAGTAATGCATTTATTATAATTTTATTACAAGTTTTAAAATTCTCCTTAAAGCTACACGGATTTTCAAAATATATGAGAAGAGAAGTATTTTATTATTATTTTTAAAATGACGTGTAAAGCCAAAGAGTGCTGAGTTTTATTTTAAGTTTTGCCCAGAGTGAGGCATTGATTTGATCCTGTCAAAGGAAGGTTATATGGCTTGACCATGAAGAAGAGATTCTCAGGAGCTTTTGGAGGAAAGAAGAAGTCGGCAGGAGGTTTTGGAGGAAAGAAGAAGTCGGCCCACCCCAGCCATTGTGCATAAAGAAATTTTTGGTTAAAAAAAAAAAAAAAATCTCAATATAAAAGCTTTAAGTTTTATGAAAGATTAAAATTAGATTTTCTAAAATCTTGGCAGTATTAAGTGGATTAAAATTCAATAAGTTAAAGTTTTATTTAATTCAAGTGGGATCACATTCAAAACTTGTAAGGGAGTTATAAGGTTTTATGTAAAGAAAGATTTTGATGTGTATTTATGGAGTTATAAGGTTTTGTATGGAGGAGTTTTCTCCATTAGTATAGTTAAATGTACATGAAGTTATAAGGGTGTTAAAAAGTGTTAAAAAGTGTTTGTAAAGGTGTTATAAGGAGTTTTTTTTTTTT
>JZKD02S1910813.1:10027-28307 GCA_000966675.3 Picea glauca
TGCTGTGATTATATCCTAAAGGTTACATGGAGGTTGCCACAATCATGATTTTAATGTTTTCCAGGAAATATGGCAATGTCTACTCATTTTTGGTTAGTGAGACGCTAAGACCTCGAACTGTTTGACTAAATCAGACTAATTCCTGTTTTGTAGAAACAAATGTAATGCTGTCAAGATCATACAATATCAAGATGTTGAGCTGTGATCTATTTTGGGATTGTAGAAGCTCTTTTTGAGTGAACTACCTTAGTAGATAGATACTATTTGAATCTAGTCATTAAATCTATAGTAGATGATAGGATCTGAAGGTTTTATGGATAGTTTAAATAGACAGAGGAAAGACTATGTGGTGGTCGAAAAATTGGAGATCCAGGGGACCTTTTTGTGAAACTCCTTGTAAAGGCATTTACGTTCAATTTGACACTTAATAGAAAAGGCATATGGATGGTTAGAACCTTTTTTCTACTCTGTTATTTCTTTCTTCATGCTTGAATTCATTATTCAGATTACAATGCTTTTTGATTCTCGACTGTTAATTTATACAGTGAAAATTTTATTGTGGAAATTATTTTTCAAGTTTTGATATCAAGCTAATAGTCTTGTTTCTTTATGACATTATGAGACAAGAATTTATGTGAAGTTGACAAAGAAGGCTTCATCTTCCTTTTTTATTAATTGGTTTAATCTATCTATGTGTCCACCTTTTATTCAGTCAATGGGATATGCTATGTTCTGATCTTGATTTTCATGTTATGTTGTAACCTTGAGCCAGTTTTCAACCACTTTACTCAAAAAACCAAATCATAAAACCTTATAAACACTTTGAAATAAAATAATGATTCCCTATATTTCCCTCTCACAGTCAAGTGCAACTTTAAGGACTAAAATTTTTGGCGTCGTTGTCGGGGACGAAGATACAAAGAGATCTTCCCTGGGGAAATGACAAGTTTAGATTCAGATCTTGATGGTGAACAAGATTTTGGACATTATTTAAGACTGTAGTTATTCACGTGGCGACTGCTCCGTGGTAATTCTAGCTCCTAAAAGAGAAGGTAAAGGACCTAAAACTCCTCTACCTTCTTCATCATCTAATAAGAGACCAGTAACCAGGAAAAATCTAGATCCTGAGCTTGTTGCAGCAGTTCTAGATTCTGAAAAGTTACTAAGAAAACCTAAAGTTATTTCTAGACAGTCTTCACTCTTAAAAGGAAAATTGTCTTTAGAAATGTATAAAGGACAATCCTCTGAAATCACCAAAACCCAATTAGATGAAGAGGTGAATCCTGAAAGTGAAATTAAACCTGTTATTGAGCCTGCTACAGTTTCATTCCCTTCAACTATTTCAGAATTAAATCTAGAACAATGGAAGTTACTTTTTGAACTCATTAAACAAGAATATCCAAACATCTTGCCTGTGACTAAAAATTTGAGAGATCACAACACAACTATTAAGAGTGAACCAAAGACACATTCATCATCTCTTGAATCTCTCTCATTTGAGGATTTTAGATCACATTATTTTTCTTTTGAGAATCCTCTGTTTCTTAGCCCATTAGCTGATCATAGTCCAGAAGAGAAATCCTTATCTGCTAAAGATCAAGACTCAATGACAGTACATATAAGTTGTAATACACAAGGGACACTTTCTCCTTCAGCATCACCAATCTTACTCACTCCCAGAGCTCCAAAAATAGCTAATATGGCTGCAGACAGAATGGACGAAATATTTGCAGAAAGGTATGCTCCTTTGGTTCTTCCACAAGTCATGTATGAATTTCCACCAAATGATTATGTGAGACACTTGCCCAGATTTAATGGAGATGTATCAGTTACTGCTGAAGAGCATTTGAGTTCATTTTATAGTTTTGCAGATAATTTCAGTGTAGAGCATGCTGATGTGTGGATGAGACTATTCGTATAGAGTCTAAATAGGGAAGCAAGAAAGTGGTTTAGGAGTTTTTCTCCTAATTCAATAGATGATATCATAGCCTTAGATGATGCCTTTCTTAAACACTAGGCAAACAAGAAGGACTTTTTATACTACATCACCGAATTCGGTGCTTTAAGGAGGAAACAAGGTGAATCAATATTTGATTTTACCAAAAGCTTCAACCAGATGTATGGTAAAATTCCAGAGGAGATAAAACCTTTAGAGACATCAACTAAAATGAATTTTTCCAATGCATTCGATGCTAAATTTTCCTTGTTGCTTAGGGAAAGAAGAACCACTACCCTCAGCCTGATGCAAGATATTGCTATCGAGGTAGAATCAAACATATTAGCAACAAACAAATTGAAGTCTAGAAGTGATAGAGACAGAAAAAAAAAGAAGGAAGAGTTGCCTTCATCTTCTAATTCATCATTTGATTCTAAAATGGATGAAATGGCTAAGATGCTGAAAAATCTGACATCTGAAATGGAAAGGTTGAAGATAGAACAAAAACAACCTAGTATACTTACACAGGAGGGTGGTTACAGAAATCCAAATCAGTTCAGGAGGCCAAACAATGTACCTCAAATCTTACCAAGAGAAAGAAAAAACCAAGATGACCAAAGGGTTTTGCCTCCTTTTCAGAATAATGTAGTAGATGAGGAGGAGGATCAGGATGAAACAGAAGAAGACCCTGCTGTTCATTTGAATGATTCCGAATCATCTCCTCTACATGTGACACAATAGGATTATGAAGATGCTTTGATTGCAAACCAGTTTGAGGAGGGGGATGAAGATGAGATCGTCCAACATGAACCTAAAAGGAAAAAATACAATCTCAGATCTGGTTCAAATGCACCTAAAGTAGATACAAATGTTTCCACAAAGAAGGCCAGTACTGCAGTTAAGACAGGAATTATCAAAGGTGTTCCCAAAATCCAAGTTGATCAACCATTGAAACAACCTGCCAAGGATAGTACTATTGACATAAAGGAACCTGAAATAAATGTTTTTTCTTTCAGTTTAGAACACAAAATCAAAAAAATCAAGATTTCAGTGCCATTATTAGAACTCATGAAAGCAAAACCCTTCAGAAAGACTGTCCTCAAGGTTCTACAAGCTCCAGCTCATATCACCTTTTCAGATATAGTCAATCTAGAGGATGAAAACCCTGCTATACTATTGGACCTCACATTGAAGATAGAATTGATGCCTCTCCACATTTCTACATTTCATTAAATATCCATGACAAGATATTGCACAACTGCTTAATGAATTCTGGTGCCTTGCATAATGTAATGCCTAAGGTGGTGATGGAAGAATTAGGGTTGGACATTACTAGACTGTATCATGATCTATATTCTTTTGACTCCAAGAAAGTCAAATGTCTTGGAGTTATGAAGGATGTGGTTGTTACTCTTTCCCAATTACCTATGAAAAGTGTGGTATTAGATGTTATCATGGCTGACATACCACCAAAATTTGTAATGCTTCATTCAAGATATTGGGCTAGGAAGTTAGATGGTACTCTACAGATGGACCTTAGCTATGCAACCATACCTATTTTTGGTGGGGAACAACGGAGATTATACAGAGAAGTTAGATTGGCTTATTTCGTAAGTGATCACAATAATCCCACTAATCATCCCATATATGTTGTAGAAGATGATATTGGTTATTCTATTTTTCATATGAGTGAAGAAATGGTAGAAGTATCAGTCAGAAAGACAACAATTGCAGTAAGAGCTAGTAAAGACAATTTTGTTTAGAAAATGTATTTTGACGGAGCATGTTCTAAACAAGGTTCTGGAGCTGGTATTGTCTTCATTTCCCCTACCAAGGAGGTTATCCCCATGTCATATAAACTTGAATTTGATACCACTAATAACATCAATGAGTATGAAGCTTTGCTTTTAGGTTTGAAAGCTGCTAGAGATATGGGTGTAGATAAACTATCTGTTTTTGGAGACTCAAAACTTATTATTCATCAGATCAATAATATATATCAAACCAAATAGCAAAGGTTAAAACAATACATAAATGAGGTGTGGGATTATGTGGATAATTTCTTTTCGGCATTTAATATTACTTTTTTTCACATAAATTTGAATCAACAGACCGACTCTTTGGCACTTGCAGCTAACAACTTTAAAAATTTGATGTTTCCTAATCTGAAATTCAAAGTTGAAGTCAGAAACAAACCTTCAATAATGGATAATATAAAACATTGCCAGGTTTTTAAAGATGATGAGTAAATTCAAAGATTTTTGAAAACTATTGAAGAGTTTTCTAACATTTCAATTGATTAAGATGATGAAGATGGGGAAGAAGAAATACATGCTGCAGAAGTCCTTCAAGATACAATTGCTGGCCACAAAATCATTGAACTGAAGACAAACCATCTGCCCAAAGGTTTAGTTCCACTACAAAGGTTGTTCGATCATAATGATGTTTCCAGGAAGGTTGTTATCCAAACAGAAGAAACAAATGTAGTAGACTGTGACATTAGTCCAGATGCAAACCCCAGGTTGGTCAAAATATCTAGGAAATTGTCACAAAAACATAAAGAAGCATATGTCAAATTAATGAAACAATATTGAGATATTTTTGCCTGGTCTTATGAAGATCTAAAGGTGTTTGTTATAGAGATTATTCAACACAAAATTCCTCTAAAACCTGGATCAAAACCTGTTAAGCAAAATTTCAGGCAATTTAATCCTTTACTGTTACCTATAATAGAAAAGGAGCTGAAAAGGTTGCTAGAATAAAAAATCATTATGCCACTGAGATACTCAAAATGGGTAGCCAACCTTGTACCTATCAGGAAAAAGAATGGAGATATAAGGCTCTGTGTAGACTTCAGGAATCTAAATAGGTGATCTCTGAAAGACAATTATCCATTACCAAAAATGGATTATATCTTACAAAGAGTTGTCGGCGCAAAGAGAATATCTATGCTTGATGGATATTCAGGGTACAATCAAATGTCAGTAATGGAAGAGGACAAAAAGAAAACATATTTTACCACTCCTTGGGGCACCTTTATGTACGAAAAGATGCCTTTCGGATTGATGAACACAGGAGCCACATTTCAAAGGGCTATGGACATCGTTTTCATTGGGGAGAAAGACAGGTTTGTGGTTATTTACCTTGATGACATCACTATATTTTCGGCATCAGATGAAGAACATTTACAACACTTGAAGCAGACCTTTGAGAAGTGCAGGAGGTACGATATATCACTTAATCCAAAAAAATAACATTTTTCCATGGAGGAAGGAAAGCTTCTAGGGAACATCATTTCAACTGAAGGTATTAAAATAGATCTTGAAAGAGTAAAGGATATTCAACAAATAGACGTTTCGAGAAATAAAAAGTCTATTCAGTCCTTCATTGGTAAAATTAATTTTTTAAGGAGGTTTATACCTAACTTTGCAGAAATTGTCAATTACATTTCTTCAACATGGTACAAAGATATCGTATATTTTCTGCTGAATTTCCAATCTCCCCCAGAGTTGGATAAATCAAAATTCAGATCATTAAAGTTAAGAGCTGTAAATTACTGCATTGTTGATCAGACCCTGTTTTGGAAGGACCCCAACGATTTTCTGTTGAGGTGTGTGGATGAAAAAGAAGCTAAACAAATCTTTCATGATCTGCATCATGGTGTTTATGGAGGCCATCATCATTGGAAGGCTACTACCTTCAAGATTCTTAGAGCAGTCTATTACTGACTAGTTCTATTCTCAGATATTTTTGCTCAGGTCAGGGCATGTGAACCTTGTCAGAAATTTGTTGGAAAGAAAAAACTTATATCTTTACCTCTAAAACCAATTATTTCCCATGGACCATTTCAACAATGGGGATTGGATTTCATCGGAGAGATTAATCTGTCATCCTCAGGACAACATAGATGGATTCTTAAAACCACAGATTATTTTATGAAGTGGATTGAAGCAATTCTGACTCGGAATACAATAGACAAGGTAATCATGGAATTTCTAGAAGGATATATTTTTTCCAGGTTTGGTTGTCCTAAAAAACCGGTCACTGATAATGCACAGGATTTTAAATCAAATTCAATGATTGAATTATGCAATATGTATCGTATCAAATTGGTTCATTCTACTCCCTACTATCCCCAAGGGAACGTATTGGCAGAATCTTCCAATAAAACTCTGATAAGAATTATCAAAAAACTACTAACAGAAAATAAAAAATCATGGGATTCCAAGTTAAAGTTTTCCCTTTGGGTTGATTGTATCAGTAACAAGAAGTCTATTGGGACATCTCCTTTCCATATGGTATATGGGATAGAAGAAATTCTTCCAACTCAATTGGGCTTGCCAGTCTTAAAGTTTCTACAAGAAGAGCTAGAGGAACCCAATGATGTCCAAAGAAGAATTTTTCAGATGATTGAAGTTCAATAGGTCAGAGAATAGGTTAATCAGAAAGTTATTGCTCACCAGAGAAAAATCAAGGATAAATTCGATAAGGTAACTAAGAAATATTTTTTCAATGAGGGGGATTTGGTGTTAAGATGGGATGACAGGAGAGAGGATAAAGAAAAACATGGAAAGTTCGATAACCTATGGTATGGTCCTTTTAGGATAGCCGAGGTAATGAACAATAACACTTTTCTCCTGCAGAATTTAGATAACACTGAAATTTTTGGGGGCCCAGTGAATGGGAGGTTCTTGAAGCACTATTTTCTCTAAGGGCTCATCAGGTTTCAGTTAGTACAGTAGGTTTTCCTTTCAATAAAGAMTCCATATACCCAATGGACTTGTTTTTATAKTTATCCTAAAAATAAAAGACTGACAGATGCAGGGAGATTAGTGAATCAGAGATAAAGGAAAAGGCATTGGTCTGTAGTTCTTGGAGTTTATTATAAAAAATCCATCCCCAGAAGGAGCCAGTGTTAGTCTCTAATTTTGTATTGGTTTAGTGAGAAACCCTTATTCTAAACCCTTCTTACCTACACTTCATTTTATGTTTCCAGTTGATTTTGATCTTTGTTTTTAGTGTCGTATGGTTCACATTTCAGTTTTTGAATAGTTTATTTAAGTTTAAAATTGAAAGACATGGTTTTAAACGAGGTGTCACCTTATATGCCTGTTTGAACTTCATAAATTGAAATTTTTCTAAGTCATTAATAGTACTACGGGAATAAAGCTATTCCTGTAGCGTCAAAATAATCATGCCTTGATACACACCTGTCATCCAGATTTTGTTATGATGACACAAATCGTGGTCTGAGAGTTTGCATGTGTCCACAATAGCTTGGAATAATTTACTGATTCAAACCATTTCATAATCCGATTGCTTTGTACCCGCGAAGGTCTCATTTTCAAATCACCCAATTCTTAATTATCATTATATTATACCTATCTGATTTTGTTGAATTTAGGCGCAGGTATTTTCTCAGAGGAACATTATACACTAACATATTGGAGGTGGAAAATTCGGAACCAAAGGGTGCTAGTTAGAGAATTGTGTTTTGATGGCGCCAAAGAGGACTGGATAGGTAGTTAGAATAGAACCCAAGGGTTTTGAACTTCTTGAAGCTTATCCTCAAATGGCTCAAATATTACGAGATGGCGGGTGGTTTGAATTCCTCACCACTTTTCAAGGTTACGATGAGCACATCTCCATGGAGTTCGCTTTGAAATTTGATGGTCACGAGGTGGAGATCGGTAAGATGTTTATGCTAGTAACATAGCAGACAATTGAAAAAGCTTGCAGGTTGGTAGTTGGAGGAGAAAGATGGTGGAAGAAAGAGCATGTGGTTACAGAGTTTGTAAACCAATTCCTACTTCCAGATAAGCAAAATCTGAATTGGAAAATGGGAGTACCTCGTAGCTGGATTCAACCTGAATGACACAATGCTCTGATCGTGATCCACAGGTATATCACCTACGGAGGTAGATTTTCACTAGTCTATATCTACCACATTAGGATATTAATGCATTTAAATGGTGATTACCCCTTAAATCTGCCTTATTTTCTACTCAAAAGCCTAAAAAAGATGTCAAAGAGAGTGCAGTTACTTTCCACCAATGCTAAGAGCAGTCTGTTTCATTAAGTCCTAATTAAGACTTTAGTTATGTCTTCTTTAAGAGAATTACAGAAGCCCTGGAGCTATCTCACGCAATATTTAAACCCTAACACATAGTCCAACAAACAAAAGAAAGGCAAAGAGAGAAAGATTGTCACACAGAGCCAAAATATTTGAATTAATGAAACCCCTATTAAAGAAGAGATGCCCAACATCAGGGTGACGAGGAATAACAGAAGTAAAAGACCTAAGTTGGATCCAGAAATCGAAATATTTTTTGAAGAACATGTTAAAGGGGAAAATGATTCAGATAAAGATTTTAATACTCAAACTATAGTCAAGCATGAATCACCATCAACCAGTAAAAGGGGTGCTACAGTCAAAAGGAAAAAGGTTAAAGGTGTGTCTGTATCTCAAAAACCTAGAAGGAATTCTACTAGGGTTACCAACAAGTATAGACTGATGTCAAAGGCCATGTTTAATCCATCAATCAAAGAAGAAAATGTCATAGTTATAGAATACGACTCTAAAAATGCTGAATCAGGTACCAGGAAAAGGGAAAAAAGAACTTCATTGCTTAAGAAACTAGTAAACAAAGGTAAACAAATGTTTTCATCATCTACAGGACTTGTAATGAGATCTTCAACCAGATTAGAAAAAGTTAAAGAGATGGCTAAAGGTATTAGTGAAAGCCCTGAGAATAAACAATATTACCTTGTAGACTCAGATCACATATCAGATGCCTGAAGCCATAGAGTCAACAAGTTCTGATGAAGAACATAGCTCGGGATTAGTCTCTAAGTACCAAGTTAAAGAAAAGGAACCCAAAGTTTCCTTAAACCTGAATGAGCCTCCACCTTTTGAAGAATGCTCAGGATTCAGGGTTAAAATCATAACTGATAAAGAAAGGATCAAGGAATTTCAGAAAACAATGAGACAATTAAAGAAAGAAAAGGCACAAATAGAACAATGGAATGCTCGTCAGTAAGAAAGGATTCAAGATTTTAAAAAGAAGAAGAAATACCAAAGGGCATTTCTCAAAGAACTTAGGGAAATAAACTTCAGACTCTATTGGCACAATGTCATGCTTACCACCAAGCTCAAACAGAAAAATGCTAAATCTACTACTATGATTATATCCTAAAGGTTACATGGAGGTTGCCACAATCATGATTTTAATGTTTTCCAGGAAATATGGCAATGTCTACTCATTTTTGGTCAGTGAGATGCTAAGACCTCGAACTGTTTGACTAAATCAAACTAATTCCTATTTTGTAGAAACAAATGTAATGCTGGCAAGATCATACAATATCAAGTTGTTGAGTTGTGATCTATTTTGGGATTGTAGAATCTCTTTTTGAGTGAAATACCTTAGTAGATAGACACTATTTGAATCTAGTCATTAAAGCTATAATAGATGATAGGATCTGGTGGTTTTATGGATAGTTTAAATAGACAAAGGAAAGACTATGTGGTGGTTGAAAAATTGGAGATCCAGGGGACCTTTTTGTGAAACTCCTTGTAAAGGCATTTATGTTCAATTTGACACTTAATAGCAAAGGCATATGGCTGGTTAGATCCTCTTTTCTACTCTGTTATTTCTTTCTTTATTCTTGAATTCATTATTCATATTGCAATGCTTTTTTATTCTTGACTGTTAATTTATACAATGAAAATTTTACTATGGAAATTATTTTTCAAGTTTTGATATCAAGTTGATAGTATTGTTTCTTTATGACATTATGACACAAGAATTTATGTGCAGTTGACAAATTGAAGGTTTCATCTTCCTTTTTTATTAATTGGTTTAATCCATCTATGTTTCCACCTTTTATTCAATCAATGGGATATGCTATGTTCTGATCTTGATTTTCTTGTTATGTTGTAACCTTGAGCCAGTTTTCAACCACCTTACTCAAAAAACCAAATCATAAAACCTTATAAACACTTTGCAATAAACTAATGATGCCCTAACTTTCCCTCCCACAGTCAAGTGCAACTTTAGGGACTAACAATAGTATTGATCATATTCCTTAGAATATTTAAACACTGTCAGCCACCATAGTCCTACCTGTAAGATATTTCTAGTAGTTTCCTTTCCTCTAACATGTCCTCCCACAAATCCACTATGAAATTCCTATAGAATATCAGGTATTTCATGGTCAAGCACACAACGTCACAAGATATTATCCAATCCCAATTTTTAGAGTTATCCCATAATTAGTTGATAATTGGTTGCACGAACCATGAGGTGTCTCTTATAGGTCACATAATATCCCTCCAACATAGTACTAGTAGTCAAGAATAGGGAAATGTCCAACAAATAATGACAAATAACCTCATTGTGAAAAAGGTCATCATCCGAGAGTTTTTCATTGAACACTCTACCACATTCTCCCAACTCTAATATCAACAAGTGATTTGGCCCCACATTGAGTTTACCAGGCTTGGAAATAAATTCAAATGTGAATTCTTGGAATAACAACAACCACCTACAAATGCGACCTTCTAACGCAGGATTCTTCACCAAATAATTCAAATCAGAATGGTCAGTAAAAAACTTAAAATGAATTCCAAGTAAATAATTCCTAATTTTTTTAAAATCATACACCATAGCCAATCCTTCCCTTTCAATTGTGGTGTAGTTGCATTCATCTTCGAAAATTTTGCATCTGAAAAAGTATATAGGATGGTCCAAGTTTCCTTCCCCTGGTGGTGCAAGAATAGTTCTTAGCGCGATTGTACATGCATTGATATGTGCAAGAAATTCAATTTTCCAATTAGGATAAGTCAAAATGGGTGTAATACTTAGCTTCTCTTTTATCAGGTCAAATGCTTTATCGTAGTCCTGGGTCCAATAAAATTATTCAAATTTCTTTAGTAGTTGTCCAAAGGTGCATTTATACTTGCATATTTCCTAATAAATTTGTTATAGTATCCTTTATGGCCTAAAGTAGTATGAAATTGTTTGACAGTGGTAGGAGGATGCATATTGAGAATTACCACGACTTTCACAGGATTGACTGACACTTTGTCCCTACAAACTATGTGTCCTAATAGATTCCCGAAAGGTACACAAAAAATACATTTTATCATATTAAGGGAAATATGTAGCAGTATACAATGGTCTAACATCATGTGTAATAGCCCAATATGTTCCTTGATTAATTTATATGTAGTCCAATCATCTAGGTAAACATCAAGAAACTTATGGTTGAAATCAGAGAATATTGTGATGACTATTCAAGAGAATACTTCTATAGTGTTCTTAAATACAAAAGGCATAACATTGTATGCAGATGATCCCCACTCATTAGTGAAGGTAGTCTTCTTCTTGTCTTCCTCTAAGATTCAAACCTCGTGATATATGGAAAAACCATCTGTAAAATAATATTCCTCATCTCCTACTACTTGATCCAGTACCTCATCACTAAAGGGGTAGGAAACGAGTCTTGCACACAAGCAACATTCATGATTCTAGAGTCCACACAAACTTGTATATCATTTGTACCATTCTTGGTTTGAATCATGATAGGATTGATCCATTCATCCTTATCGATAGGGAAAATCAACCCAGCTTCCAACATCCTATCAATATCCTTCTTCACTTTCTCTTTGACACTGGGATTTAGATAGTATGTCTTGTGCTTGACTGATATTGATTTAGGATTTAACTCTATCCTCATATCCTATAAATATCCTTTAATACCTTTTAGTTTGGAAAAGTTTGTAGGGAATAGGTCATGATATCAAACCTGCAACAAAGCTTGTATCTTTTTCATGGTTTGTTTGTCCCAATAGTCTCCAATGGATGCTAGCTTACGACGCTCATCAGTTCCTATATTGAATTTTTTCAACTTCAAGGGTTTGGTATAGGAACTACTAACATCATATGAGATAGTATCTTTAACCTCCCTAGCGCCTTTGTATTCCTAAAATTTCATATGTATAAGTTCCTCAAGGTCATAGGGATCTTTTGGGTCTCTATCAACAATAAGACAGGCCACAGGTAGTCGAGCAGAGGATGGGTAAAGACTATGAGGAAGGAGGTACTCATGGTTATGAAATATAGTAGGAGGATGTATAGGCTTAAATTTATTAGAAAAAATTATTTTCTTAATCTATTTCAAAGATAAAGTTATTTCATGGGACTTACCTAAGAATAAGAAGTCTGGATAGAACTATCTTTAAAGGATTTCCCAACAAATAGTTTGGCGTAGAGATTCCTCATGTATATACCCAACAGTTGGATTTTGTACCAAGTAATGAATAAAATGATGCACCCACAATTGAGAAATAAGTTGTGCAAATTCCCATACCTGAATACAGTGCACAACATGCTCCATTGGGTCAAAAATCCCATCATATAATTCCAACACTGACTGTTGCAGATTCAACGAAGTAAGATACGAAGGGGGAATAAAGAGATGTTGGATGGAACACTTTGATTCATCCCAGGAAGATAAATTACCCTTTTGGATGTTGCACCATCTAGTTGAAGAGGATATTAACGTGACACCAAGTACCAGGGTTCTTTTCTATGGTGTGACTTTATCCTCCAGTTCAACTAGAAAGCTACCCAAATCTGAGGTGCCATCGTACATAGGGTGTTCTCTAACCTCAAATCCAATCCACCTAGAAAATATGATAGTCGCACATCGCCATGATAATTTATCATATATTCCTCATTTCTAGTTATCAAATGCTACCTAATAATCTTCTCATGTAGATTAAATACTCTTCCAACTTACTTAACCATATGCAATTGGGTTAATATAGTCTCCCCGCTTTCCTACATTCAGAGTATAGATATGATCTAAGTCATCCTCTTCCATATTTCCCTCTACTGGATCTCTGTACTGAGGAACTCGGTATGGATATAATGGTCAGGTTACTTTCATACCATCCGCTTCAAAGTTCACAAGCTTGGGATTAACCATAGCTTCCCCGGTTTTCTTCGGTAGTATGTTGACATCAGACCTTGAACCTAACATAACATCATTAATCTTGTAGCCATCAATGTGAGTATTGATTCTAAATTCCCTTCCATATTGATTCTTATTTATCTGTATTATTCATGTATGTATCTTTGGAAGATGAGAAACAATAAACTCTTATGGGTTATCCTCAATATCTAGATTCCCCTTGAGCTTGTTTCACAACTCCTTAGTGAGTTGTTCATCATCCAAAATGTCAATAAATAAGTGGAACCACAAATCAATAATTTTCTTGGGTCTCATTGGAGGATCTTTTTGTTCCAATAATTTTTTTGTGAGTTTAGGTTGAATCTCACGGCCTGCATATGAAGGTGTTGGTATCACAGGATTAACAATCCATTGGAATATCTCAACAAAATCCTTATAGAATTGTTCGTTCACAAGGAGGTCATATTTAACATCTTCTAGTACCGCCTTTCAAATATTTATTGGAGTTGAGTTTTCAACATCGGCATGAGTCCTTGCTCCTCCTTGGGTTATAATATTAATATTGGGTGCCTTTTCTTCAGTGACAAGTTAGGGCTCAAAATTAATAAAATTGGCACCTCGTTGCCTTGTGAAATATTCCCACTTTGTAATCAAATTAGGAAAATCCTCGGTGGCATGAGTTTTTTTTCTACAATGGGCACACCAAGGATTTCTTGGAAGAAGACAATCTCTAACTAGATGTTCCTACTCATCACAATTATAACATGGAGTTGGCCCTCTTCTGCTAGTTCATCCACCTCTGATACCTCCACCACCTCTATTTCATCCTCCAAATCCTTGGGGAACTTCATAAACCCTGAATGGAGACCAATCTAGTCTTTCCACAAGAGCATCCACGGCATGAAACTACTTGGTGGTGTGACTAGGTGACCCACAAAATTCACAGTAAACTCTATTTGGGACTGTGGTGTACTTCTATAGGATTGGGAAGTGCCTTGAGAAATTCCCATGATTTCTATAAATTTCATAATATTCATTATTTTGATTACCATGATGGTTTGGGAAGGCATGGTATTGCATAGGGCCATGGAATGGAATTATATATGTGACTTGTGCAACCCCTCTAGATGGTATTTTTGTGAAACGCACCATCGATTGTAGAGGGGGTCCCACACCCCTAAGTATGTGACATTTCGTCATTGTATGCCCCTCAGTATAGCAACTAGTACACCATACTTAAGGGCAGACTTCTCTAGGAATGGTTGATTCTTGAATATTATCAGTCAAGGTGGAAAGCTATCCTTGTAGTTGCATAATATTAGTCATCAGGTATTCTTATTACTCGCAAGATACTAGGACATACTACCATTGCCTCGATTTTCATGGCCTTCTCTATGGATTCCTCCAATATAGTTATCACTTCTAGGTTAATGGAATCCAAGCTAATGGTAAAATTTCCTAAATGATCCATTCTTGTTGGTGGTATTTGTGAATGGGGTTGGCCAATTTCCATATCGCATCTTTGAATATCTGGTTATACTCACAGGAAGACTCTTCATCTCTCTACTTGATCTCCTTTAGCTCAAGAGGGCATGTTTTTCTGACTAGGGTAAATGGAATTTGATTATGAACCGTTGTTTAACTTTAGCAAGGGTGAAGGCATGTTCTTGAGGATTTCCTGGTTCAATGGATTTCATATACCATTTCAAACCATGACCTGTCAACGTGGTATGAAACTCAACTAACTTATTAGCATCCAAAGTTCCACGAGACTGTCAGATGGCCTCAGAAAGGAACCAATGTTGTTTCACATCCTCATCCCCTTTACACAATAATTTTGGGCATCGGGTGAGGGATCTGGCCTACCAATGTGCCATGGAAGGACTTGGGGACCTTATGAAGATTAATCCTAAAGTTGGTTGTGATAAAACTAAATCACTTTCTAGAATACTACTACTACTACCACTCGAACTGGTTGGACTAGAATGAGGATAAATAACATAAATTATGGGAGAGATTATTGTAGAATTTACCATATTGGAAGATTGCGCTAAGGGACTGGGTGATCCAAGGATGGTTCCTGTGTCATTGGGATGGGTTTATTTAACCTAGGGAGTTTTTTTAGGAGGCCATATCATATCAGGTCTTGTAGTGTACTTCACATCTTCGGGCATTGCATGAGTTGGATGTCCTAGAACTTATTCATAGGTTACAACCGAGTCTTGTTCCTTGGTGGTGACTCCTATCTTGATTCTTTCTTTTGATTTTTCTTCACCTTGATGACTCTCTCTAGAAATCTCACCCTTCTCTCCAAACCTCTCCTTCACCCATTGGTTGACCAACCTTCCATGTATATGTAACTCTTTCAATTTATCTAACTCTATTTAATGACTCTTCTCAAGGTTGATCTCCTTCCACAGTTGATCATGCCTCTACATCAAATTTCACATCTATTCTTGCCACCTCTTTTCAATCACCACAACACTTTTATGATCCCTCTTATCTCTATCACTCTTCTCATGATGAACCCCTATACCTCAAGAACTTATGTATCCTAACTCATGAACCATTGTGTGGATCACCCACCCCTCATGGGAAAATATTTTATGTTGCCATTTCAACCAAAGGAACCGAAATAATTTCCTCTTCCACCAACAATATTTTCATCCATAATGAGATCTCTTGTAGTAGTCTTCTCCAGGCTCACATAGAATATTGCTTCTGCCTTTGAGAATGACTGGTGGTTCTCAACAACAAATTCAATTATGTATCCTTCTAGAGTAGTTTGGACCCAGAATTCCGCAACTTGAAAAATCTAGTGATCTAATTGATGCAGATCTCCTAGCCGCTCAATAGTCCAATTGAATATTTTCTTAATGTAATCTTTACATTCTATTTCTTGTTGCAACTACTTGAGCCAATGATATAACTCTTATAAGAATATGATCTATAATATTTTGTACTAATCACTTGCAGGTTCAGAATAGAATACATCATCCTTCACAACCCTCATACCTTTCTGTTGTAACTCAACTTCTTGAAATATGAACTCATCACACCATGTTTCCCACCAGTTCTTGATGTCAAACTTAAATATGTGATGTTTCATCCTCTGATAACTTAATTAAAAGTCATGTCCCAATAATAGAACCATTTTTTGCTGAAACATTGGAGACCGGGGTTCTCTTAGGTTACTAACAAAGGTACCGATGTAGTCTAGTCATGTTGGCATATTCAACCTTCCACAAGGGAGGGAGGTCTCGCCCGAAGCACTGTCAAGACTTGTGTGATAAAGCGAGTTAAGGAGGCCAAACCATCAAGTATAACGCAATACAATACAATATCATACTTAAATGTAAATATATCATAACATTATAAGTCTTATATCATTTAAATATTTGAACAATATATGTTGTGCAACAATAAGGTAAACAGATACATCAATGAATCTTTTTTAAACAGTAACACAACTAGAAATTACACAGAACAAGACAGATTTCACATGAAAGAAACCATACATTCATCCACATAACGAAAAATATTGGGTACTCGAGTAATCCAACATATATTATCTTATCACAAACTTATCATACATGGATTTATTCTCTTCATATCAATACTTATACAATTGAATCAATAATGAGAGATCCTATCTAGGTATTCTCTACTTCTTCACAATTTCAATTCATGCCCAACTCTCCTTTACAGTGGCTTATAACAGTAAATAGGTAGAAATGATCAATGAATGAATAGGAGAATGACTCAATAATTCTACATAACAAAAAAACCCAAAACTAACAACAACAAAAACAACGAACCCCAACTCGTTACATAGCTCCGTGCTTTATAAATTTTCCAAGGATCTTTCTTTGCTTCTTGATTATGCCATTGAAATTTATTGATTTCATTTATTTGAGGAATGTGCTCGAAGGTTCGAGCTCTTTCCACTAGTTTTTCTATCTAACTCATGACTATTTTCTCTATTGGCACGTTGTGGCATATATTTCCACCACTTTGATCCACTGCTGGTGTGTTATATTGTTTCACAAAACGTTTATACTTTTGAAAAACTTGGTGATATTCAAAATGAAGGGCTCAACATGAACCTCCTCTTCATTTTTGTCCATTTCCTTTTTATATTAAGGTTTGTATTACTCATATGGAATCCCATTTGGGTTTCCATTTGGTGCCATTGGGTCATACAAAATGGAAGGAATAGATATAGAAGGTGTGCATCTATTCCCTTCAGAGGTGCACATGTTATGCAAGAATATGGTATATGGTTAATTCCTAGAAAAATACCCATACAAAGCCACATGTTGTGTATAAAAAACCTTATTAAGCCCTATATATTGAATTATTACATTTCCAATGTTATATTTGTATGTCATCTAGAACCCTTCATTGCACCCTTTCATTATAGTTGTACCCTTAATCTCCTATTTATATAACAAGGAGACTTAGTCTTGGGATCATCATATATCATCTCATATTGTATTATGAAATGGATGTATTATAAAAGGAGGTTTCCCCCTCAAATTGGACTTCAATAATTGACCTTTTATCATTTTTTAAGGTGTTTGATCATAAGATTTGGTATTAGAGCATCGATCCTAGGGTTTTTCTTCTCCAAACAAGTCATCATAGAATTTTCGCTATAAATATTTTTATGGGATGATTCAAATAGAGAAACATGGAATTTGTTTATAAGACATAAAATGTATATCTAGTAAAACTTTTAGCTTTGGATTCATTAAACTTTTAGACATATACCTTGTTGAATATAGGGTTTTTGACTAGTCCTATAACTAGTCTCAAATAGGTGTTCTCGGTAAAACAATCATATCTTCTTCAGAAAGGACCAAAATTCTGTGAGACCCATTGCATTTGAAATAGGACCTTCCATAGTATTCCTGGTATATATTCTAGAATCAGGTATTAAATATTGGAAACATGGCATTTTGTACAAGTTCTCTCTCCTAGAAAGGCCAAAAATCAGAAAGGTTTGGAAAAGTTACCCTAATTTTAATTTGGCACATCCAATTTTAGTCAGATTTGTGTAATTGCATAGAATACATTTCAAATTACTATAGGCTGAAAATTCAGAATCATAAGGGCCGAAATTTCATAAATACATCAAAAGGAAGGTTGGTTAGGAGTGTTGATACTGAGAGGGGGGTGAATCAGTATCAAGTACAATTTTAAAACCTTTTCCAACTTATACTTAAACCATTCAATTATATCTAATGAGCAATGAACAATAGTATATGAGTTACACCAATACACCACAATACACCATGCACAATATATATGAGAAATAATCAATAGTTTTTGTTCAAGGGAAGTAATGACTTCCAAAGGTAGCTA